>NQIM01000050.1:0-135776 GCA_003426235.1 Xylaria polymorpha
GCGGAGGTGGTGTAGGTTCCATTCCATGATTTATTCTCTTTCACAAAACCTTCTGACAGAGGCTATCCAGTGTGGTGGTGGATGAGGCGGATCACCTCGTAGTGTGGCGGGGTGCGACGGACGAAAGATGCTGCATACAAATGCTGAAGTGTTGGTATGGAAGCCTCCAGGACTGGAGGCTCTAGCATTATAGGCAGGTCTTGCCATGTCAATTACTCCATTCCCTCTACAACATCAATATCAACCCCAATCCCAGTTCATACCAACCTCACCTACGTGGAGCGGGCGGTCGAAGGCAACAGAACCCGTGGTACCCGTGGTACCATTGCACCGCCACAATGAGTCAGCAGAGGGCTCTGTAGGTATCACCTCTTTGTGGCGCTGCGACCCGCCCAACGGTTCCACCGATGCCCAGGTGGTTTCGTTAGCTTACCTAGGTACCTAGGTATTCAAGAGGCGGTGACGGCCTTTCAGTAGGGGCCATAAGATGCCTTTGCTGAGTTTGAACTATTGAATCCCTCTCTTGCCTTCGTTTGAACTGGTTTTTTCCCATAGGACGCTACCAGGCGAATTAATCTCCCGAGTATGTCGTGGCCCACACAAGACGGAGTCGGCCAGCTCTTAGAACCAGTCCTTGAATATGGCGATTCCCCTTGGAGAATCAGCAGTCAGCGAGCATCAGACTTATATGAATCAGGAGTCAAGCTATGGCGGAAAGAAGATCTTGTGGATATTGAACAACAACTAGCGCAGTCGCGTGCCGCCGAGAAGTTTACGGTCCGCCGTCTCGACGGTAGCTTAGTACACATTAAGAATCCGATGTTTGGGGTTCAGAAGCCAATCTGGTAGGACTCATGAGGCCTTATATACCTATCGATGTTTATACTAAACTGCAAATTTTGACTTTAGGAAGCCATATATTAAGTTCCAAGAGTATTGGCGTCTTGTCCGGGCCAAATCCGATGTTCCACCCGAGCTATACAATTGCACGTATCTTGTTGACTGGGTCAACGAGACGCTGCGCAACTATGAGGGGCCTATCGAGAACGTACAATTGCTGTTTGAGTCCAGTCGACAGCAATGGAACGCGAGTGCGACTTGCGAAGCTTTGATATTTCAATTTCGTAAGCTCTTAGGCGGAGATGGAAATGCGAAGAAAGTGACGAAGATTGTTTGCTTCGGGCTGGGTGATATGAACTTCAAACCGCCCGATTGGTGGAGGATAGAGAACGACTCTAAGACAGAAGACAAACGTGAGCCGGAAATAAGCGTTGTAGAGGGAGCCTTCATACATCATGCGATGGCGTTGACGATAGCCGATATTGCCCGTTCTTATAAAACAGCCGAGGGCAGTGGGGTAAGGCTGCTTACCCAAGACCCAAACTATTCGGATGAGACGAAGGACATATTACAGAAAATCGGGTTCGAAGTTGCAGGAGAGTATGGGGCTGGAGGTTTTGCAGAATTAGATGACGAGTCTATTGTATTCTCAGCGTTCGCTGCCGCTCCAGTCAAGCAGATCATCGCGGACCTCGCACGGCCAGCCGCTATTATCTGTGCTGAAAGAACTAGCGCTGGAGTCTATAACCACCTTAAGTATTTAAGCCCCATCTTCTCCTTGCTATAGTTCTCGCTAACGTAGGGCCTACTCAGAAAACCATGGGCCGATCCTGAATCTCCAAGGACGAGGCAGATGTGGAACGAATATGAAACTCGGAATTTTCCGATTCCATCAGAGGGTACCAAGCTAGAGGGGTCTCTGCATCAGCTAGAAATATTCGTTAGAATCAGGGAGTAATCATCCTGATCAATCCATCAACGAGATCAGGACTGATATGGACTGGTTGGCTCCCCAGCGCTACTAACAACTAACGCCAACAGCACAAACAGCACCAACAATATATTATTTACTACCTAGGCACACAATCATTTGAGAGTGATTAGCCGCAAACCTATGCCGCCCCTCGTCGCGGCAGCGGTGGCCGTGAACTAATAGCCCTGAGATGTTGAAAGAAGATATACAATTTGGCGTAGCATATATTATCATCGCAGTTACCCTATATCAGGAAATTTGGTTGAAACAATGTCCCTTATTGATCTCTGCATGTGCTGAAATTAGCATTTGGTCTCTAGGCCTAGCCTGGTAGCCTATATACACAGGGGTAGGCTGTACCTACACTTTTGTAAATATACTTTTCTTAATTTAACTTGCGCAATTAAGCGATCATCAGATGTATGCTATAAAATTCGAGCGTAAATTCTTTTATTATTTAGTTAGGAGAGTTACGGGGTCTTGCCCAATAAGGTTAAGCCTTCTAACTACCCTACCGGCTAGCAAACCGCTCCAAACTAAAAACCCTTAGGGCTAGGGCTCGCCTAAAGTATATAGCACTACTTACACCTATTAAAAACTGCCCGAGGTAAAAATAACCCCTATTGCAAGCTTTTTTTCGATATATAGCAAGCGTACAAGCAAAAAGCTCTTTAATAAGCTTTTTATCGCTTTTTTTAAAAACTTTAGCGGATAGAGTATTATAATATATATAGTACTAGTAACAAAAAAAAAAAAATAGATCTATTTTTACCGTAAAACTACTGCTTTAGTTCTTTATATATTAACTTTTTAAATCGTAAACCTTTAAATAGTATAGCTTCTATTATTATAATTATTATAGTTGTTAATATATAACTTATATATAAAATCCGTTTATAACTAAATTAAACCGTTAATATGTTAAAATATTCTTTTAGCTTAAAAGTTAGTGTTAGCTTTAACTTATCCAAGCAGCTTTTTGGTAAACAAAAGGTAAATCTTAATAGTCGCTATAAAACAAAACGCTGCAAATCGGTAAATAGGTTCGTAAGTCGTTCTATAAAATATATTTTGTTCGTAGTATAGCTAAATCGAATATAGCAGCTCTATTAAAGCGATAGGATCAACAAGAGCGTTTTTAAATTAGGTTATAGCGGCAGCAATAAAAATAGTACGCTGGAGCAGTTTAAAGTCCTACTTAGGACCTTGTATGCTATAAAATTTATTACGATGAGCTATTCTAATGAGTGTTGATCGTCCTGTCTTCTACATAGCCACTAAATTAAGTGGCTAGTGCTACCTACACATAGAGAAGGCGGTTAGGAGCGGCAGAACCAGGAGGACGGCCGCACCGCCACAATGAGTCAGCAGAAGCCTTCATACGGAGTGTTCAATATTGCAACGATCTTATCACGACATTCACGACTTTCATATGATTTTATTGCGTGTGTCCAAGGTGGCGGCACTTACTGAATAGCACATGCGGTAAATTGCCCCCCTAAGAACGAGTTAACTTATGATTCAGGTTGGAGATATTCCGCTTATATTAGCATCCCTCTCCCGTCACTTAACGTGGCAAAGTTGAATTGTCCAGCGATATTTAAGCTAGAGTACTACACAGTTAACGAATACCAGATATTTCCCTTCAGTATTAATAGACCCCAAAAATATATTTATCATTACACATACCATCATTACAAATTGTGTTAATGTTAAGACGGACACTGGTCCGCCAGGAACGAAAGTCTAGGTATATTTTTGAAACATTCGAGCTGTCGACGCCGGGTATCTCGGACTGGCAAACGACGCCCCAATTATCGGTGATTCAGGGGATGTGGTCACCCCGGGTTTCAGAGTCGCACGAGCTGCACCGTTATACCTTGCTTCTAGCTCCGACTTCTTCAGCACGTATACACCCTTCGCGCCCGGGGTTCCGGCCGTGCCTTCGAGTTCAGGTTTCCAGACGTATATCCCCGCCCCGCGGTCCTCTACCCGCGTCCCCTCAAGCTCGGCCCACGGTTCGATTACCGGAAGTTCGGACGCAGGTTTCTTCTCATAAGTTTGCTGTACTGCTTGTGTCCTGCCCCCATCCGGCTCTATTGGAGGGAAGTCCAAGAGTCGATGGGGGCTGAAAAGTCGCTTCCGGCGGTACCGGCGTAATAGCATGTAGCCAAGCGCGAGAAGTATGAGCGCAACCGCACCGCCTACGCCGACGCCGATACCGATTTTTAGGTTTCTTTGGCTCGAGGGCTCTGGTCTATTAGAGCTGAGGGGGTTTGTGCTTGGGGTAGACTCTCCTGTCGTGCTGGGACTACTGCTAATAGGTGTATCTGAAGACACTTGGCCTGATATTGACGTTTCCATGCTAGTAGATGTATCTGAAGATGCTTGGCCCGATGTCGACGTTCCTGCGCTAGAGGGATCCCCTGATGCTGGAGGTATAGACATAGACTGACTTGGGACATCGCCGAAAGTGCTGGATTTGGTGTTGGACTCTTGCACTGTGAGATAGACAGGCACGGCATTAACGTATAGCGTCATGTGCTGCGGAGCCGAGAAAGTGGTAGTGCTCGCGATACTTGCTGAGTTATCTTGCCATGGGCCTAGTAACGCCTCTCCCATCGTTAATGTCGCGGTGCACTGGTCTTCGTGTCCATCATATGAATATGTCAAGCCACTAACGTATCGATATTAGAAAGAAGAGCCATGTCGGTCACGGAAAGTACACAAACCTAGGGCAGCAGAGAAATGCATCTGCGATCTTGGTTGCTGTGGTCATGCCATTGGGACAGAATACCCCGGGACTGTAGTCGTAGATTGCATCCACAAAGCCGTCGTTGAACGTAGTGGTCTCGGGGTAGCATTGTATTAAAGTTCCGCTTGGGGTTCCGGAGTTCTGAATAAATAGGAACGGCATAAAAGACCCATCGCATTCGAGATCATTTTGGCAGTCACCGACAAACGCGAGGGGTGTCTTGCACTGAGATGGTGGCGTGAAGATCGTGGTGAGCGGGGGGGCAGTGAACGGCGTCTCGGTTTGTTGTGGGTTATCGCTCACACCGGCGCTTGCAGAAGCGCTTGCAAAAGCTTGATTTTTGAAGCTCATGATGTTTCGTACTCATTGTATACTGGCTGGCTTCATTGTGTCCCGGAAAACGAGAGATGAAGGGGAGAACGCTAAGCTTGGCGATGGGTGACATGGCCACAGAGAAAACCCAGGAAGTTGACTGCGCAGACGATAACTAAGACCCCCTTTTTCGACTGTAATTGTCACTGGAGATCAGTTGAAACCCTTCTGAACCCGTTTCAGTTCAAGCTTCTGCAATTAGAATCCTCTGGGTGAAGGTTACAATTCTACACTAAGCATCCAATAGCAGAAGGAGACCCCATGCCCCCAGGATTCGTCGCAACCCCACTGATGCAACAGCACGTCGTTGCGACTGGTCAATACACCGCCGGGGAGAAATATAGTGCCAGGGCATTCCCAGGTTTCCCTGGGGCGGTGTATAGAACTCTTTTGCTGATAGTGTTGCGGTAAAGGAGCCCGTGAATGTTTCGAGACTGTAGCGTGTTCTTGAGAACGAAGATCGTGAGTGGTGAACCTCAATTCTATTTTGCGGTGGTAGTTCACCGAATGGTGTGCATATTACCGACCGCTAGATGCTGCTTTACCTGCATACCTGTACTATGCTACAGGTGAACTTTAATTGCACGCTCGCATGAATGGCGCCGTACCTATTCTCCTTTGCATTGCATCAGGTCGTCCTTTGCACTACATCAGCGACCTGATGCAATGAGAGGGCTGAGGCATGAGGTCGCAGTGCTCCTATGATATGATAGGGGATGCAAGATTGCAGATCACTCAATTTCATGTAGTAAGATCTGAATTAAAACTGTCAAGTGTAGGCGGGGGGGTTCCAGGAGTCGGTACAAAGTCAGAACTTCATATGTTAAGGAGGAATTGTCCCGTGATATCAATCTATCTGAAATCTAAAGTGCATCCTATACTGAGGCTTTTTCGCCCAACCTAGCAGATCGGTTATACAACGAACATGGGCACTACATTAGTGGCGGGATGGCTGCATTGACGCGAATGTGACGCTGACACGGATAGGTAGGGATAGAGTGAGCATTATGCACAGGCCTTTTCTCCGTAATACCTACTGCCGTAATGCCTCGTTCTCCCCATAGAAACTTTGTCCTCGGAGAAGGTCGGGTAGGAGCGGTATATAGATCCCTCAGCATACCTAGGAATTGGCCCCTCTGCACAATTGTGATTACTCACTAGAGTTTTAGGTAGGATCACCTCATGAGCGCTTTGGTGCAACCGAATATATGGACAGAACTTTCTGGCGGTTGAGAGAACTGAAACTCCGCTTATCTATGCTTCCTCTACCAACCACAGAGCTTTTGGTTTGGGAATATCAGAGTTGTGTTTTGTATGAACTTGGGTTTACTGCAAGATAAGGCTTAGTCCTACGGAACGTTTCGCAACGTCATCCCAACTCTAAATTGCTTACGATGCCTTACTAGGCTAAGGTTAGAATGACTTGGCAGAATTATCAAAGTTCTACTTAGTGCACCCATTTTTCATGCTGAATTCGTAAATTCTCTATATATTATAACTTATAAAATTGATCTACCGGAATTACACACAACAAAGGTCTTAAACCCCATAATATTACCTTAATTTAGATTGTGTTTACTTGCCGAGTTTATTTAGTAGGGCATCGGGAATAACCTAGCCTGGAAACCTCGACCTGATTAGCGAGTCTCCTAAGTTCTGCGAGAGGAATTACTTTCGTCTGAATATGTAAGAAAGCGGTTGCAATTGACGTAATTTCGGCCCTTAATACGATCACGCGTCAACTATAACAACTCATTTTCCGGGTAGTTATTTGCTAAAAGCATATCCTCTCGTTTCTGGCTAACCCCTCAGAGCCATTATTACACTAATATGCAGAAATGGCGGCGTAATAGTCAGAGCACCCATTTGGAGCACTGCACATCGCCTCTGTAAAAGCTCTGCCACATACCCACACCATCAAGTCCCAACACCCAAACAAGCTTTGTTTTTGAGGTCTCCATGATCTTAGCAAGATGTGAATCCTATTCCAGAAACAATAGTTTCTGTAGTTATTGGTCCTACACACCTAGAGACACACGCGCGCTCCGTCTTTCTCACTCTTAACTCGTCGAGGCGAGCGGCTACTATCTCGCCTACGTGATCCGGTAACTGACCCCTCTCCTCAGTTTCGATTTTGTCGGAACATCCTGGAATAATTGGAAGGGAGACTTTTTGGTTGGGCGGTCGGCCCCTCTTTTGCTTAGGTGATCTGGTGGTCGATGCCGCCCTTCGTTTGCGACGTTGGGGAATCCTTGAATCGGTTGGGGTGGGGGCTTCTTAGTCAATTGGATCATCCAACAACTAGCAATGCTCTTCTTTATCGACTTCGATGACAAAGCTAGGAAAGACTATTTTGATGATGTGTTTGTCAAGGGTTTGGGATGAGGGGCTGGCCAAAGTTCATTAGAGAAGAGAGTCCAAGCTATGCACATCTCTTCCTCGCGGTGGGGTTATGGCTTGTTTAATGTTTGCTCCGTTGAGCATAACGGAATAGCCGAGATTATGTACGCAGATGGCGGCTGGTCTCGAGTACAAGATTTGTCCAAATGCATACCTAGGTTGTGGCAACTGTCTGTCACATCAAGGGTTGAGGCTAGACAGGATGGGCCCCGGGACACAGGCTAAAATTAGACTGCGTTACCTCACAATTGCTGTTTCCAAGTTTATATCATTGGTTATGTGAATCATCTCGTCGTACACAACGAAGTGTCATCCTCCGTGAACAGAATAAACAATAAAAAAAATACAAGTTGTTCCTAGGTTATCTTAAGTGATTTTATTGATGTACGTTGAAACATATGGATGAACCAATCATTATCTACATGGGTGGTGGTACACTCCTTTAGCTGCTGCAAGGGGCACTCTATCTAGATTTACTATGGTACCGAAGGCGGCCTTCAGCAACGTGACCTTATCCCTTGTACTCCCTCTCTTGTATCACTCTGCTGGCAGCCCAGCTCTCCTGCACCAATATGTTCCAGCTTTTATTTTCCCTCTACCACCCCGCTTGCTCATTTAACTTGCCCTAAAGCAGACCAGAACAATTCATGAACTTATATATCACCACAGTGGTAGACTCAATCTCCTTCTAACAAATAGCCCTATAAAGCAGGCTGGAGAGTTACACTCACAAGGCAAATCCTATTCTAGTTTTTTTTTCAACTTGGCTAAGGCACTATCTGCAGCGTTATAGAGGATAGTGGGGGCATGCCCCTTCTTCTGAGTCGCACGGATCGCACATCGATGTCACCCTCTGCTATTCTGCTGTTACCAGAGCCTACCTACATTATCGAAACCAAAAGCTTTAACTTCACGTCCTTCTTTACCAACAGCTTTTAGGCCATCCCCCACAAACTTTCAGTCATTGTGCAACTTCTACATTACCTCAATTGAACAAACCTTCTCATGCTTCCATCAGTGAAAGTGATCGCTCCTCTAACAGCCTGGTTCTTATTCCTGCTAATGTCTGACCGAGAGACACACTTGGATCTGGGCAATACCTCTGACAAGAGTGTGTCGGTTTATTCTCAAACCACCGACAGTATGGCATCTGGCAGAACCAACGCTCCGGCTTTCGGAACCCGGGTACGACGCGACGCAGCAGATGCAAGGCGAGTGTTGCGAACAATACAACAAGTCAAGAACGGGATGTACAAGGTCAAGAAAGGCGGGCGGGGCGGGAAATACTTAGTTCAACGAACTCTCCACTATTCTGGTTATAAAACATTACGAGAGGAATTAGAAAAGGAGGAAAACAAGGAGCTCATAGGTTATGTTGATAATCGGTTACGGTAAGGTCACCTAAGAAATCATCACCTCGACTGGCTAACGATATGCCAGTTTCGACTACACCCGTCGCCCTTGCAAAGGCGACAAGCAGTTCGTGATTCATATGCCTTCGGCGTTTCACGAGGCCATGGCTGGGACATTTAATTCCATGGTTGACAGGTGGCTTGGCAACATAGCAGACGGGATAATCAAGAGCTTCAAAGAGGAGACTGTGAAAATTGCGAGTAAGATAAGTCTACTCACGCCACAAGGGTGAAATGCAACAAACATCGTGATAGCACTCGTCATGACCGACTGGAACCTGATCTTTCTTTTACTTGCCACAGCTGCAAGTGTGCTGATTTAGTGGTCGAGGTGGCATAGTCTCAGAGAAATTTGAAGTTGCCAGACAGAGCTACGCGATTTATTAAAGGGAAGAGGGGCGAGATCCGAACGGTTGTTGGGTTAAATCTGAATGACATTTATCGCGGCGGGCACCGTGCCACATTTTCAGTATAGAAAGCCGAACCAGATGGCGACGAGTGGAGGCCGATTACCCTGATCGAAAATAAGATATGATATCTTAGTCTCCTTACATGACTGTCCATGATGGAAGTTCTGATAATCTGCTAGGAATTCATCAATGAAAATGGTGAAGTCATTAACGACTGCAAGTTGCCTCTCTCGCTCAAGGACTTTGTATGTGCGACGGCGACAAATAGATTCAAAGAATTTGAAGATGTACCGTTCGAGATCCCATCAACAAAGCTCTATGAGTTGTACAAATACGCACTCGAACGGCACATAATAGCTGTCTCGATGGAAGGGATTGAGGAAGTACAGGAGAAAGTGGATGATGGTTTGGAAGAGATTCGTAGTGTAGAAAAACTCACCCAGGAGAAAAGAACCGAAGACGCCCTGAGACGCACATTCATAGGAAAGAAAGAACTAACTGAAGTAAGTAATATTATTTCAAAGATACATAAGTAGTTCTATAGGCCTACAAAAACCTACCCTACATTTTACTATCTATAACATACCTTTAGCGAAGTATATATGCTATATATATAACTTAAAATTTTAATTAATAATAATATATTTTAATAACTAAAATATTTATTAATTTAATATAGTTTAAATATAATTTGTAACTATATACGCTTNGTTATAATATTTTTAACGTAAAATATATAAAAAGAAATACTGGCGAAAAACTTTATACTTAATTTATAAATATTAATCGAAAGTATAAAAACTGCGCTTAATAAGCCGTTAAAACAGCTATTTAATAATATAATCTATATTTTAAATATATATCCGCTTAAAAAAAAAGCGTAAGCTAATATAATAGGTATAATACTACTAAATAAAAAAAAATCTACTGCTATAAACTTTAGCTTTGCTTATATAAGCTAAAATAAAAAAGAGCCGAAAAAAATATAAAATAATTAAATTAAAAATTAAAAATAATAATAATATTAATTATAAAACTTTTAGGTTTATAACCTATTAAAATAACTAAGTTATAAATAATAAATAAATAATATATATTAATTAAACATTAAAAAACAAAGTCTAAGATACAGTGCAGTAGAGAGATACCTCTATATATATAGGTAGATGTGTGTGGGGCGAAGTACCCAGCCACTGGATTTACCAGCCACCCATTTCAACAGACTGGGTAGTCACTCAACACTACTAACCTCACTCGCGTAAAGGGCGTTATCGTCTCACCACTCTATACTCTACCCGGGGTTATTAGGGCTGAGTAAGGGGACTAAAATACCGCTGAATATGTAAAACAGCTTGTATATAGAACCTAGAGAATGAAGCAAAGGGAAAACATGCCAACTAACCTCGGAAAGCTCGAAACAATATTCTATAAAAGCTTCAATAGTGAGCATTTCTACTTATCAGACTTCCCGTAAGTCTACATTCTATCAAAGCCTATACAGCTTCTTTGAATCGGTGACTTTACATCTCCTGGTTCGTACACAATCATAACACTCCCTGCCTAAGAGCCCCATTTTCCCGAGTTGTACTTATTCCTACCCCATTCCATGTTCTAACTAGCCTATTTCCCCTTTCTATACTGCAGATTCGACCATGATACTCTTACCCTTTACCTTATTTTCATACGCTTGCTCTCTAAGCTTCCCCTTTATTTACCTCCAGTTCAGCTGGCAATATCGCGGTCAGTCGTCGATGAACGAGCAAGACAGGTCCAAGGGCCCTCATGTGAAATTATTTTTATATAACCTTATAGCCACCTCATCCAATAAGAACTGTGGCAATATTACAAGACCTAATTTCGTTGTAAGTAATTGCCGTAAAGGAGCTTCATAGTACTTTCCATACTTGAGTAAATATCGGTGATGGATTTGATTAATTGTAATTAGTATGAAATCAGTGAATGATTGGCTGAAATGTATGTTTTTTCTTGTATAGTGATTTGGAACCTCAAGTGATCGGAAAGAAATATCTACAAGTCGGAAGCCACCTCCTGCAGGTTAGCTAAACAGTGCATAGGTTTAGTCGTTAGGAAGTCTTGAGAGAGACACAGTATGTATATATATAGCAGGCATCCTTATGGTCGCCCCCTGGACCCCCATTTCCTATATAAACTCCAACCGGACCGTCCGGTCTTCTCCAACTTAGCTCCCCAAAGTAGGTACGCGCTACATCTACGTGGGGTGCTGCAGCGGAAGAAGCAGCCGGCGCATAAGACCGAGAGCTACTTGACCAAAAGCAATAAAACCCGGATGACTAACTTCTCAACATTGTATGAAGTGCGATCTGATCCCTCTGATTCTTCTGATCTACTTAACCCCTCATCTCATCTCATCTCATCCCATCCCATCTGAAAGTGAGATAAATACTTAATAGCAACGCTTCACCTTACCTACCGCCAGTCATTCCCCCCTCCCCTCACCTCACAGCCAAACATGTCGGACGAAGCCAAGCGCCCCGCCTCCGGCGGAGCTGAAAACCAACCTACCGAGCACGAAGACGTTGATAACGGGGCACAACGCCTCGGGCAAGGCCATCGTGCAGGACTCGCGGCCGGCGACGTGGAAGGTGTTCGAGGGCGGCGTCATGGGGTTCAACCAGATCTACACGAACGCGTTCCCGCCCGACCTGAACGGCGACGCGACGTGCACTTCCACGACGCCAAGCTGGCCGGTGGTGAGCTCGGGCTCGCGACCAAGAACGGCACCGTCTGTCGCATGGTCGACTTCGCCCCGCAGTACGTCTGCATGATGCACCGCACGCAGTCGCTCGACTTCGGCATCGTCGTCGAGGGCGAGGTCGACCTCATTCTCGACGATGGCTCTTCGTCGCGCATGGGGCGTGGCGATATCGCTGTGCAGCGCGCCACCATGCATTCTGTGACGCCCCTCCCCCCTCCCTCCCTCCCTTCCTTTTTTTCTCTCTATGCGCAAGATTGCTGGCAGGATGCTTCTTTTGTGTCACGATGCTTGTTTGTGTCTTCTGCTAAGCGTGCCCGTGAGACATGGGGGGTCTGGCCGTTATTGGTGCGTTGTGTTTCATGAATAACCTGTCGCTGACCGAGGCCGAAATTGCCTGCAACAGTGGCGTAACCCGAGCACGACGAGCTGGGCAAGGATGGTCTTTGTGCTCCAGGACACGAAACCTCTGTTCATCGGCGGGGAGAGGTTTGGCGAGGATTATGGGAAAGGCACCGAGGGTCTGCCACGGAGTGGAAATGACGATTAGGCGGGGACTACATTTTCGATCCAGTGCCGTGATTGATATATGGACTGCGCCGCCGTCTCTCGCATGGAACACGCCATGTCCCTGATGGGCATTATCAAATACGAATATATATATAACATGAATGGAAGCCTAAGTCAATATGTACAAATCGGAACTGCCGTGAACCGACCTTAAATTTGGCATCACACCGTGAGTCGCCTTACAGCATCTCTACTGTATCCCTAGAATGGGCCACCATTCTATATCCGCTCGGCTCAGCGCTTAGTAAACCTTGAGGTCCTAATCTCTTAAACCTTCGCACAATGCGCATCGGCAAGTCGCCGCCACGTTAGCTGAACCCACGCGTCATTTATCCAGGGATCCTTTTGCGGATATGGATCAGTGCGACCCAGATAGTCGACCTTTGCTCCCTTCGCCAGACCCAGGCGACTGTCAGGGCCGAATCCGAGATCCGACAGAGTCTCCGCTTGACGTATCGATGACATTGCTGGAACCGATAACGTTGCCCTCGGCATCCAAGGCATCGACGCGGACGAATGCGACATCATTCGGGGCTAGGATGCCCGTCTCGAAGCCTGCCTTCTTGACCGTAGCAACGTGCTCCATGGTTAGAGGTGAAGGGCCGGCGACCTGAAGTCTGCGTTAACGAACATGTCCACTAATATAGATATATACTTGACCAGTTCACATCACTTACCAATGACCAAGACACCACCTCTGTAGCACCATTCCAGCTCACGTAGACGGTTCCACCGATAAAGGCGCAGCTTGGCTCCCAATGAGGTTGTCCAACCCAATCAAATTTGTAGACACGGTATAAGGGACCACCCCCCCGCGGCCGTGGTGTTCCAAGGACGAATTTGAATGTCCATGACCACGTTACCTGCCTCATCAAACTCGGTCATGGCGGGCACGACACCCCACCCTATGATGCATTGCCGTTCGGGAGTAGATGGTAGCCGCCTTGAGCCCAGGCCTGGACGCTCTGTGGGTGGTAGAACTGGGAGACGAGCCGCACCTCCATAGCATCGTAATCGAGGGCGATGCGCAGAGCACGAGTGCAGTTCTTGGTGCAGCCGGACGTGGGCGACGTGATGTGCATGGCGTGGTTGTCGAACAAGGTGATCTGGGCCTCGTCGTCGTCGGTGAAGCGGGCGTCGTGTTGAAAGGCGAAGTTGGTCGCGTTACCGTCGTTCAAGTCCTTGAACGAGTTATTCACGCCGCCGACCTGCCAGATCCGACTTCCGTCCGTGCCGTTGATTAGGGCGACGGTTCGAAGATGTCGGATCGAGATAAGATAGTTGCCGTTGACCGTCTTCGAGATGGCGTTCATGTGAAACCAATCAAATCCGGTATCAATATCTTCATATTTATCAGCCAGACTTTCGGTCAGGTTAAAGTGATCCGTCGCCTTCCACGTAAAGCGGATCTCGCCGGTTTCGATATCAACCTCTTGAAACGCACAGTCCAACAAGCTGCCGTTGACAGGGCCACCGATCGACGTGAGATCGGTATAGAGGAGGTGATAGTTGTTCATGATGGCACCGCCGTCACGGGTCAAGGTGAAGTCGTGGCTATCAGCCCCCGTGATAAGCCCCGTGGTGGTCAGGTTCTTGAATTCATTGTAGCTAGCATCGACCATGACACCTCCTCCTGTGCCGTGTCCCTTCTGATCGAAGCCTGACCAGAAAGTAAGGTACGGAGTTCCATCGTAAAACTGCATTCTCGCATCGGTGCCTCCATTCCAGTTAGGGTCCGCGTATACGAGACTCAAGTCCTTGCTCGATAAGATGATGGGCGACGCCTTCTGGCCGGGGTTGGCCGGGGCCATGAAGATGTGTGATCCAGTAGTCGTCGCATTCTTATTCCATGTGTTCACGAGAAAGCGTGGAGACACCAGACTTGAAGAATGGTAAGTCTGGTTGGGCCGATCGCCATAGGCCCAGGCATTGTAAGCAACGGCGTCGGCGATCAAGGGCAAATCCGCAAGGACTTGAAGAGGAGCACAGGCTGCGGCTAACCAGAGCGAGTAGACTCGTATAAAAGGCATATTGGTAAGAAAATGAGCGGACGAGCACGACAGAAGAGGTGCGTACACAAAATGCAGACCAGACCACCTCGAGTCAGAGGAAAAGAGACGACGAGATCTGTCTAGACGAGTGCTACATTATCAACCACATACGTAATGGAATGAAAGAGCACTTGAGAAAGGAAATGGGCCTACTTATCACCTATTATCTGCTGGTTACATAGTCTTTGCACCACGTAACCAGGTGGCCACCGTCCAGACCTACCCAGGGTTCTACCCGAGTTCGGTCCCCTTACCCATGTTATCGAGTACCGGTACTCCATTAACCTAGGCACTTGATACACCTCAGTACTAATCGCTATATGAACACTCCGTAATGTACCTAGAGTAGGACGAAGGGTGGTTGTGTGACAGATGAGGATTATCCTTCATGTTGAAGAGATCAGCCCGGATAAGCCACGAATGGAATGTCGATAGAGCATAGGACGAAGATGGAACATCCGTCGCAGGCCATGATTGGCTCACGAACCGTCCCACACGTGTCTCTCTTTATTAATAGATCTGCAGTCGTCATGGTATCGAAGAGTTGGGTTGGTTAAGTTGTCAGGCTAATGTTTAAGCGGAGGCCGATGAAACAAGAGCTGACGAACACTCGGTCGGCCCACATGTGTACCTACTTAAGTAAGTAATAAGCCGTAACATTTGATGTACAGATCATTACAGTATGGACTGAACAGTAAAAATATATATAGGCGAATGTCGGGTTTGGAGTTGATCGTCGAGATATCTCTGATGATTGACATAGAGTCCATGGATGTTGGTTAAACATTACACAGCGAGTACACAGCGCTGAAATAGGAGGTATAACAGCCCTATTTAGGTACCTATCTAGGTGAAGCATTGTGGCTTGCATATGGCTTGTAGGTCTGATAACTCTAGCCATTGTATGTGCACCTTCTTGTCATCCATCATTTGTCCCTATTCGATACTCTTGATTTATAGCTAGCTATGTGCAGCTGCAACAGCGTATAGCTAACCACGCTGAACCAATAATGCCAAAATTTCGACGGGTTCCGACAACATCGGCCACGCTCCCCGAACAGCCGACTTGGAGCTTGCTGCTCACCGGACCTCCCCTGTTCAATTTGCGGAAAAGACAAAAAANAGATCAAAAAAAAAACAAGATCTACAAAGTTGCCAAGCCACCTCTTTCTGAGTGACAGGCGGGCTTGAGGCTGATCATCTTTATTTATTTTGATGCTGCAACTCGCATCCCTGTTAAGAAACGGTGGATGACGAACACGTCTGCCCACTCCTCGAGTATGGCAACATAATTTAACAAAATTGCAACCCCCTACATGGTGCGCTATGTCTTGGCGTGGGTATCCCTGGCCCAAGTTAGTATACTACTTCCAAACAACGGTAATTACCCTCTTGTTCTATTGCCTGGTTTTGGTGAAGAAGCAGCTGTTATCTAACATAGCATATTGGTATCAAAGTTCAGTAAACGTCCATACTTGGAAATTACTACTACTGTAGTGAGGATTATAGCAAATCGAAGTTGACGCATAACAGCTTTGAAGAAAGAGAGCCTAACTTACTGGTTAGCATGGGATGGGATGGGATTCAGGATCGATCGACATTTTCGCAACTCCAACGGCGGACGGCTTACGACGCCAGCGGGGCCCTCCCTCCCACAGCTTGACCGTGCACTACAGTACTTATTCCAGTGCAACGCCCCGGCCAACCCGAGTTATCATACCGATCAGCAGTGGCAGTTTAAGTAAATACCTGGGAGTTTTACATATTCAAGGGCGCGTGGATCTTTAGTTTCTTAGTATCCATCAAGGATATAATTACAGCCCATTATTTTCGTTCAATCGGCATGTTGTTGCTGGTTGAGCGCCTCTTCGGATGTCGATCATAGACAAAAGACGAAGGTAATCTTGAATCATGAAAAGAACTACGAAAATGAATGTCACGCATTACCAGCACACTAAGACCCGATTGACAGTGGGACTGTAGTCTGGTAAAGGAGTGTTGTAACTAATCTCCGATTCCTGGGTTCTCCTGATGAGAGTTCACGGGATACGTGTTTAGAACGGTACTGCCAGCTGGATAAGATCTGCTACGGTGTATTCGATGGCTCCCAGTGTATAACAAACCTTCCGGGTAAGGACCGTAACTCGCGAATATGCTTTGGATTCGTGGCGCAGTCGCTAAGATGGCTTTCTGTTGAGCATTAACCAACGGACACCTCACTACAGTAGGATTTAAAAGCTTGAAGGGATGCGTTAGGGGAGTCACATGGTCCATCCCGCCTAGCATGACTCCAAATGAGAGAGACACAAGTTTCAGAAGGATAAGCGATGGTTACGATCAGCTCGTACTACCTCGCCTCGTCCAGTGATACAGACTTACAGCAATTGGTCTAGGCACGCGCGGTAGTACTCCTAGACTCGCTTGGACATCTTATCAATCATTGTTGCCTCGAATCGCACAGGTTCGGAGTCACAGCTGTTGCGGCCATTGCTGGGTCGAATGCCTGGTCTCCTCTGTCTTGCCGCTGTGTATTAAAAAATTGGACCAAGATCTAGACATTAGGTCGAAAGCGTAGGCAATCTTCAAGAAGATCAAGCGAAGTACCATGAAAAGGAGGCAGTGGCAATAGCGATGCATGATCGACCCGTAGCATTCATGTTAGTGTATAGTACATACATCTCCGCACGAGATGTGGGATGTGTCTACATAGGCGCCCGAAGCTTTAAACTATCTGCCACCGATAGGTAACTTAGTTAGTGAGCCATCCCCTAGGCGAAAAAAAAATCAATGTACAAATATACAGAGCCTACGCGTAGAGATGAGATGCCGGGACAAGAGCATCGTACCCATTCTCTTCGAACGCACGCTTAGTTGCGCCACGACGCCACGCACGCAGACACACATACATACATGCTGCGGTTACACGCCGCCCATGAGTCTTGATAACTCCTTGTTCTTCCTGGCGTACCCGTGGCCAGAGCCGGGGAGGTCGCGCTTCTTGAACTCTTCCTGCATGAGTTTGAAGCGGCCGAGAGCTTTCTCCTTGTCGCCGCGCGTGACACGCTTGGCGGCGACGGTAACGTTAGGTAGCTCGAGTAGGTCCGGGTGGCGCTTCTGGAGCTCCTCGGTCAGGGTGGCTGGTTTGGGGGGGTTTCTTGAGGGTGTGCAACAGAGTTTGCACCGTCGTGATGCTCGAGAGCTGGTGGTCGGGGACTAGATGCCCAGTAAGTTGGAAAACACGTTTCGTGACCTGTAGTTGCATATATCGTCAGCCTAAAACAAGGCCGCGGGGTACCAGCAAAGCTACGAGATGTGAGGGACATACGGCAAAGCGGATGCGCGGGTCGGTCAGTGAGATGGACTTCCAGCTCGGATCCCACGTCTGGGCCAGTGCCGAAACCTCGTCGGGCGTTAAAATCTCGGTCGCGGCGGCGCTCTCATCATTACCGGGCAAGTCATCCTCGTCATCCCTCCACCGTAATCTCTCTGCGACGGTCGCGGGATCGCCACCGAGGGCCACGGCGCCGTTCTCGGCACTCTTCACGCCCCACGTCAAGAGACTATGGAGATCTGTCTTGGGCATGGCAGTCGGCCAGACAGTCACCAGGTCATCCTCGCGACCGACCTCGCGGAGGGCCAGGGCCTCGACGACGGCGCGACGGACGGCGGCCTCGATCAGTAGGGGGTCGGCGACCTTCTCGCGCGGCCTGAAGCTTGTGAAGTCGCCCGACATGTCCCAGTTCTCAGGGCGGGACCACCAATCGGCCAGGCCACCGATCTTCTTGAGTCCGTGAGCCGTCTCGGCGGGGAAGTAGGTGGGATCGGCAACCTCGTCTTCGCGGGCGGCCTCGACGCGCCTCGGAGGTGGAGCATACGGGCCCTCGATCATCGGGAATTCGTCGTCGCCCCAATTCAGGTTGTCGGTCTTGGTCCCGGTCTCGTTCTTGGCGTCGATAATGGCGTCAGCAGTACGACCTTCGGACCGCAGCTCGAGGCTCTCGTCCCGTGCCTGTTCCAGATCCCGTTCCTGTTGCCGATCTTGTTCCTGTTTCTGTTCCTGTTCCTGGTCTCGTGGTGGTGTCGGGGTCTGCTGCCGATCGGACGAGTAGAGGCGGTTTAGACTCGGCGGATGGAACGGTGTTGCCGTCGGTGGTTGGCAGGAGCAGGAACTCTGCGGTGTGGTGAAGGGACTAGCGGTGGCCCTCGACACACCGGCTGTAGTGGAAGGGAGGTGGCACGGCCTTCTGAGCCTCGGTATCCGTCGCATTGTTGGGAAATTGGCGTGGAGGAAGGAGACTCGCGCTTCGTGGGGGATGAGGGTCGAGACAACTTTTTTCGATAGACAACTCCTCCAAACCGTCCTTGTGGCTCGAACGTGCTGTCACGACCGGAGCTCCAGCCACACTTCACCCTTATCTCCTATTTATCTCTTATCAGACATGTCTTATCGCAACCTGGACATAGGTACCCCTACAAGTACCGATAATACCCGTGATAGCAGGTACATATAGGTAGAAACAGAGGTACCGGTAGGTATATAGGGGGGATATACCTAACAGTCTGTAAGGGACTTGATATCTAACCGGCGTCACCGCACCGCACCTCACCACCTCACCTTCGACCCTCGCGACCGACCAACAGACTAGACGGAGAATTTCGAGCTTCCTGTTCAGGTGACATCTCCATAAGACGACGACGTTATCGGACGACGGCCTCTACTCTATGCCTCCGTGATGTTGCGTTTCAATTTCCTCGTGCTCCTATTCCTCGGAGCCGTCGCATCTCTGACAGCAGCAGCATGTAAGTCGAGCCGAGCCGACCTGTTTACCCTGTCCGTCTCCCCATCTCGGATGGTTCTCGCTAATCAAAACGTCGTCGCCGACGCATAGCCGCGCCCTTGTTCTGCAAGTGCACGTGCTTCAAGAATAGCACCCTCATCCAGCTCGGCGCCCAGGCCTCCTGCACCCAGTGCACCCACGCCTTCTGCCTGTCCCAGAACCTGCCCATCTGCAAGGACGCCGTCGACGCCGACGCCGCCGACGTCCTCTCCACCTGCATCCAGCGCGACAGCCGCAAGGACCAGATCATCGTCTGGGGCTTCATCCTCGGCACCACCGGCCTGCTGGGCTGGGCCGCCGCCAAGCGCGTCGACGAGCTGCGCCGGGGCAAGAGGGCCACCACGAGAATCGACCCCCCGAACAGGGCCCCCTACGCACCTGTCCCGGCCGCGAGCCGTTAAATCTGTGGCTCGGGGCCGCGACTGCCGCATTTTCTTTCGGGCATCACATACTCTAGGAGGGGCAAGGAGATCGTGTCTACCGGGTGGCCTGGCGTTGGGAGTACCTGTCGGCTTGCATTTTGAACCGCTTGAACCGCCTTACCCCCGTCACCACTAGTACAATCTAGTGAAGCCGTCGAGGACCGAGCGAAAGGCTCTGTGTATTGTGGACATGCTTCGTCATGTTATGGTAACCACTCTCTATCAACAATCACGCATGCTATTTTTATTAACCTATAATTTACCATGCCCCTGAAGCTTTTATGGTAGATGATAGGCGTTCCTCATCATCTGCGCCGTACCTTGCTTTTTTGAGCCCCATGTAATCAAACTTCCGCCAGCTGCTCAGCACCACTTGCACAGGATGCTATCGTCGATCCTTCCGTTTCGACTCTACTAGTGATTTTACAACGTCTCAAACATTTTATTTTAGTCTTCTTCGATGGGTGTGGTCTTGGCGTCGCCGTTATTGCCGCTCGTCAACCCGTTCTTCTCGCGACGGGCGCGGACGGCTGCCGCCAGGTCTTCTAATACCGTGACGGTGCTGTCCCAGTCGATGCAGGCATCCGTGATGCTGACGCCCTTCTTCAGGCCCGCAGGTCCCTCGGCAGGAACCTTCTGGTTACCCTCGTTGATGTTGGACTCGATCATGACACCGACGATGGCCTTCTCACCCTCTCTCAGCTGCTCACCGATCACCTGCGCCACCTTGGGCTGGTTTCGGTGGTCCTTGTTTGAGTTGCCTGGCCGAATTAGTCCGTTGTCCAAACAATTACCGCACTCATCACCACCATTCCACACCGAAAAAAAAGCATAGTAAACGTACCATGTGAGCAATCAACCATGATGGCCATCTTTTGACCCTTTTTAATCAACGTCTCCTTGGCCAATTGGATGTTCTCCTTGTCGAAGTTGGGGCCCCTTGTGCCACCTCTCAAGATGACGAAACCGTGCTGGTTACCCGAGGTCCTGGTGATGGCGGCCAATCCCTGCTTGGTGACGCCCATGAAGTGGTGCTTCGAGGCGGCAGCCCCGATTGCATCGATGGCGACCCCCCAAGTTCCCATCGGTGCCGTTTTTGAAGCCGATGGGGAAGGACAGACCGGAGGCCAGCTCACGGTGCAGCTGGGACTCGGTGGTCCGGGCCCCGATGGCACCGACGGAGATGAAGTCGGCGAGAAACTGGGGGGAGATGGTATCCAGCATCTCGCTCGCGATGGGCATGCCGGCATTAGTCAGGTCGCTGAACATCTGGCGGGAGAGGCGGAGGCCCTTGTTGATCTTGAAACTATTGTCGATGTCGGGATCGTTGATCAGGCCCTTCCAGCCGACCGTGGTACGAGGCTTCTCTAGGTAGGCGCGCATAATGATGCAGAGGTCATCGGACAGCTTGTCGGACAGGGCCTTTAGGCGCTGTGCGTATTCCTGGGCTGTGGCAGGGTCGTGGATGGAGCAGGGGCCGACGATGACCAGGAGGCGGTCACTGCGGCCCATGATGATGGCGACGGCGTCACGACGGCCCCTGACGACGGTTTGGAGCGAGGCATCGGTCATGGGGATTTCGGAGATGAGAAGACCGGGCGGAATCAGAGGATCCTGGCCCAGGACTAGTGTGTCGCTGTATATCAGCATGACGAGCACCCACGATAGACTGGATCAAGGCACAACTGCGCGCGTCGAACTATAGAACAACAAGAGACGGGTTGCCCCATGAAGGCCGCGGAGGACCTTCCCATTGATATTCGAAGCCAATTGTCCAGTGTCCAGGGCGCATCCCGTCTCAACGGAGAAAGCACTGTACAAACGCGGCATGAGAAAGCCAAGCCCAAGGGTGGCTACGTACCTCTCATATCGTCGGCCTTGAGCAGTTCCATGTCGACTCCCGGCATGATGCAGTGGGAAAAATGACTGGTCTACTACTACAACTCGGGGCAACAGCAGGGAAGCTGATGCTGGCAGGGCGCCGTTTGGGTTGGTTGGTACAAGAAACCGAGGACTCGGGATCACTCGAATGAAGCTTGATTGATTGATTGATTGATTGATTGATTGATTGATTGATTGGACGGGCGATAGTGAGATAGTCGACGTAGCAGCTGAAAGCTGAGGGGAACGAAGCTGGAACTACCAAGAAAAGAGCTAAGGTTAGGGAAGACAGGCGATAATTAACTGGGTCGTGGATGGTTGATTCTCTGGTGTTGAGAGATGAGTCAGTCGATCGAGGCTCGAAATTAAAAAAAACTTTTGAAAAATAAAGTCGCAGGCAAGTAGGTTAGGTACATGTAGTGAGTCTGGCTGGTACGAGGAGGGTCCGAGTCGGCCAGTTCCTACTGCTGTCCCTAACTACAAGTACCCCTTGGAGGGGCAGGGGCAGTCGTCCGGGGGTGGGTACTGTACTGTACTGTACTAAACCTACCTAGGTACCTACCTAAACTCTTGGATTTGGTAGCGTGTCCCTACTTGTATGTAAGGCGTGTTTTAAAGGAGCTGAGTTTTCAATTCTGTAGTTTTCAGCTCTAAAAGCATGAATAGACATTCAATTTAATCGATACAGAAGGAATGATACCAAGTGGAAGCTCGTTGTAAGTCGTCTTGATGTTGATGCGTCACTCTATAGGTATGCGCCCTCAGAGAATGCCGGTGACGGAGCATCGGCTCACAGGGACTTACCTAGGTAGTAAGAAAGAGGGGCAAGCGACGAGGGGCATCCGCACTCTATCGATAGGTACTGTACAGTACCTAGGTACTATGATAGAGTTTGTTGTCCAATCATGCAACATGCAAAACTCAGCATCCTGTACTTGGCTTCATCGTCAACAACCTCGATGCTGTCGCCGGGTTTTGTTTTGCTTAGGTACCTATGAATGCTACATATAAGCTGACATATGCCCGTAAGTAAATGCGTGAACAAGGCCGTCCGTAGTGGACGAATCCTATATTACTTACTTACACGCAGGCCGGCAATGGCTCGACGCGGATTGTGGCAGCTCACCGCCGTTCCAGTCCAGTCTCGGGCCAATGGCATCATCTGCCCACATCACGTCCTCTCCTGCGTCTTCTCTGAGGGTTGGCTTTGACCAAAGGAATTGCCCATCCGATATGTGAGAATCAGCTGTCATCTCGCCCGCTCGTTGCACCGTGCCACACCACAAGCATGCAGGTCCCCGCATACAGATGTAAGGATGGGTGGCGCAAAGGAAAACCATCCAGTACCCATGCTGAGACTAATCAAAGTTTGTACATCCCCATCCTACCTTGCCTAGGTACGGCCGTCTCCTCTCCAGTTGTCCCGTGCCGGCGACGAGTCGCTTTTTCGGCCCCCCGTTCGGGAGATAGACATGGAAGATGTCCGGGAAACCAAGTAGATGTCATCGGAGCCCTGCCCTCATGAAATGAGGAGCTCCTCGGAAAGAAGAGGAGAGAAAAAGGGGGGGAGGGGGAGGGGAAGACGCGAGGCGGGGACATGCCCTCAAGTCAGGTCTTCTCCTCCTCCACTCCTCCGGTCTCAACTTCCTGACCAAGGTTATTAATTCTGGCAAGCCACTCAAGGCTGTATGGAGTTGACATCTTATCCGTAATAGACACTAGATACGGCTAAATGCTGCCAGAGTTCCTGGAATGTAACGGAGGCGGGTTATCCGCAATGCTGGGGAAATCTCCACAGCGTCATGCTTGAAAGGCGACATAAATAACCCCCCATCGACACTGATGATGTTGTTGTTGTTTCAACTGCCCTCGCCTTGGCATTCCTGTCTTCACTCCAAAGAGCATACAGAACCTGACTGTGAATCACTCGCTTGGAGATGTTGGGGAACACGAAACTCAAGTTGTTGTCGGCAGCAGCCTGTCTACTATGGGGAACATGCGTCGTCGGATCGCCTCTAGATACCGAGAAACTAAAGCAGAGGCAAGATGCCGATTCTCATTGGGTCGCCACGTGGACGTCGATGCCACAGCTGGTTGAGCAGAACAACCTACCTCCGTCTCCCTTTGTAAGTGTCACGATCTCGCCGAGCCACATCCGTATTCTCTGGTACCTAATGTACCCACGTAGACCGGAAACGGCGTATTCAGAGATGCCACGCTCCGGCAGACGCTCCACATGTCTATCGGTGCCGAGAGAATCCGTATCCAGATTTCCAATACTTTTGGCGGCAGCGCCCTACCCATCACGGCGGCGTCTCTCGCTTTGCCCACGGGCGGCGAGGCCGGTGTCAGCGGCATCGATGCTACAACTCTCAGGGGCCTCACGTTCAATGGCGCAACGTCGGTGAGCATCCCTCAGGGCCAAGTGGTGTATACGGATCCCATCGACGTCAAAATTACACCACAGTCTATGATCACGGTCACTCTCTACTCCCAAGCCGGCCAGATTGGGACCAGCATTACAGGCCATCCCGGCAGCCGTACGACCTCGTGGATGCAGCAGGGGAACCACGTCAATGCCTCCACCGTGACCGGGGCAAGCACGGCGCATTGGTATTTTTTGAATGCGGTGGAGGCTTGGGCCCCAAAGTCGACGGCGGCCTTAGTGATCCTCGGTGATAGCATCACAGACGGTCGTGGTAGCATCGACAATAAGAACAACCGGTTAGACTAATAATTGACATGTGTAGAGACGAATCTGCCAAGGCTAACTTGTATACTAGGTGGCCGGACCTGCTTCTCGCTAGGATGCAGAAGGAGAACATTACGAATATTGCCGTTGTCAACCAAGCAGCGGGCGGCAATACGGTCCTGACTGGAGGATTGGGCCCACCGCTGATGCAGCGCTACAAGCGTGATCTACTGCAAACAGCGGGTGCTAAATACGGCCTCATCTTCGAAGGCGTGAACGACATTGGCGGTGGATCAGCGGACTCGGGCACGCAGTCACGAATCAGCAGCAGTCTGCAGTCATCATTCAAAACCATCGCGAATGAGGCCAAGACGGCGGGCATCACCATGTTCGGAGCAACGATTACACCTTTCGGTGGCAGCGGGCAGGCGTACAGTAACCCGACACGCGACTCGGCGCGGCAGACGGTGAATAGATGGATTCTGGCCGGTGGCGACGGTAGTTTTGCGGCCTCGATCGATTTCGCCAAGTTCTTGGCCAACCCGTCACAGCCAGCAAACCTGGCCTCGCAGTACGATGGTGGTGATCATCTACACCCGAATCCGGCTGGTTACCAGGCCATTGCCGATCAGTTCCCCCTGACCATTTTTAAATGAAACGGTGTTACTCAAATATATTCCCTATCTATCCCCGAAAGCCCCCGTGGTGTGCCACAGAAGGGAAGGGAAATTTGAAGTAGTATCAATGTAAGATCATGTGAAATGAAAGCTTTCGTAGACAGCATCTGATACTCATCTGAGCAAAAGTAAACAAGCATGACTTCCTTCCTTGTACTGTAGTGAGTGACCCCCTCCTCCTTTGTTGTGCCAGTACCGTACACCACCGGAATAATCAGAAACAAGGAAAAAACAAAAAGACACAAAGCTCATCGAAATAAAACAACTCTTACCGCCCCAGGCGGGGGTCGAACCCGCAGCCTTCGGATCCCTAGTTTTATATGCCCCAAGGCGTATAAAAGTCCGACGCTCTAACCAATTGAGCTACCAGGGCTTTGCGGATTTCGGATTTATTGTGACAGGAGACAATCGATTCTTGGTAGGCGAACTCGGCGCACTCATCTACAGCTCGCATTCAGATACGAAAGCGACGTGATTAGTTGATTCTGGACTCTGTTCTTAAAGATGCTGTTACTTGCGAGCTGCATTAAGCACATGTCCGGGAAGCAAATGGTACTCGCTAAGGAACAGGAAAACCTAAGTTGCCCCAAGGCAAGCTAGGACTGCTATCTAAAAGACTGATGAGGACAAAATGGAGATGAAGTGTGACAATGTGTTGTCTGGCGTTTAGGAGTCGACGCTTGGCCTGGCTATAACAAGCGTTGTACAATTCGCGTTCACGAAACCCTTATCTACGTTGATTTCTAATGTAGGTGGAATTTAAGTGATGCGTTTTTGGAAAGTTATGATTAGGGGCACTAATTATTGCAAGAAACCTAAGAATACAACAACAAGAAAGTCCAAGATCCATTCATCGTGCTGTGGTGATTACGACGCACTCTTTAAAGGTCAGTCGAGAAGCAGCCCTACCAAGGCACGATTACACCCGCCATGCTAGACTGCCATTATTTCCAGATACTGAGTCATCAAACAGCCAGAGTAAGTAGCAAGGAGGCTAACCCAACAGCACCCGCAAGCAGTTGAGCGTCCACCAACCCCTGAATGCCAACCGACGTGACAATAGTCGACAGAGGTACCGTCGAGGACGATGTGCGGGTTGCCGCGGTGCGGGTTGTGCCATTCGAAGCCCCCGACCTCACACCCGACGTCTCAAGGCTTGGGCCGATCGAGAGAGCAGAGGCGCTGGTGGGCGTGCCCGACGAGCTGCCGGTTACGCCGTCGACGTCTTCGGTGGCTGTAGGAGCACAAGTTAGAATATTCACTTCCATGTCTCAGTAAGATCAAAAGTAATAACTTACTAGTAGTTGATTCACATGATGATGTTGTGGTTTCGCTCTCAACGAAACCAGTGGTCGACACTGTGGAGATGCAACTGGTAACAGTAGAAATATCGGCTCCAGAGACGGCAGGGGCTGTAGTGGTCTGGGTACTTGTGGTTCTGGACGATGGGCCTTCGGGGATAAATATACTGATCCTAGTAGTGAGGGTGGTATCGGTAATAGTGAGAGTGGTATCGGTAATAGTGAGAGTGGTATCAGTAATAGTGCTGCTGATGGTCGTGGTCTCCAAGCTGCACTTCGAGCGCGATACAGTGACCGTATGGGTGACTGTGACTGTGACTGGCTTGGTGAGGGTGATCGAGTTTGTGATGGTAACAGGCACGACGGAATACGGCGTGGTGGTATATGCCGGCGAGTCGGTCGACGCGCCGACAATAGTGTCAGTCACGTCGCCGTAGCCATAACCTTGTGGAGTGCCCGCAAGGATTGGATTGGAAGCGAAGAAAACGACGGCTAGGAACGTGGTTGAGAACATTTTGAAAACGAGTGGCGAACAAGGAACTGGGCGTAAAGGAATGGAAGACCAGACTTTGCGAGTGTGGGAAAGCTTCTGGCGAGCGAGTGTCGTGGGGAACGAACATCATTATCTACTCACGCAAAGCAGCGAGTGATTGAACAATGTTACACATATAAAAATTAAATGAAGTACAATCGGTTACCTGCGTAGATATCATTTACGAACACGATGGGAATCTCCTATTTCTTTCGTGGCG
This sequence comes from Xylaria polymorpha, assembly GCA_003426235.1. Lineage (NCBI taxonomy): Eukaryota > Fungi > Ascomycota > Sordariomycetes > Xylariales > Xylariaceae > Xylaria > Xylaria polymorpha. Next base: position 27,081 of record NQIM01000050.1, read on the forward strand.
TACAAGATCGTTTCAATGTGGTACTAATAAAAATTGTACTCCTATTTTGCTCATCATTGTGATGCCGATGATCATGAAAACAGTGCCGAATACTTCGGAGAGATTGAAGCTAATGTCACACATAGGGCGTCAGAAATAGCGCATGCGAAATTTTAGAGTATCACAATGGTCCTTTATGGAACATTGGCATTAGTTTACGACCTAGCTACGCAATGTCTAGGCTCAGGATTAACTAATCTAACGGGGAAAACTACCGGCACTGATGATATTTTTCATTTTTTTGGACAGTTCGGAGATGTGTGTATAACAACATCGCTTCAGTCCAGAGATTTATACCAGGAACATTGCAGATGTCGCGCAAAACGGTGGCATCATGGACGCATCACCTTGTGCCGTAAATGGGATTCGACGTGGGGTTTCACTCTGCAATGTTCCTTGCCGTAAAGCTCTTCGAGTCTCAATATGATAAACGCCACTTATACGTTCGTGAAGTATCTCCTTGAGCAGCACACTAGGATATTTGCAAGTAAGGGACTGTTAGAAAGCTTTTTCAGCTTATAGGTAGGACCAGTAACACGAGAAGATAGTCATGAAGTATATCGCCCTATAGGTCAAGGAGGAATATGGATAATGAGGAAACCAGCTATGGCTCATGTAGCCAGGGCATCTGTAGCTCTGAGCCGAACTCATGGTCGTTGACCTAATTTCTTCACATCATGGTACAGGGCCTTAGCTGGATGTTCGCATAGCTCTGTGCCATGACCATCCATAATTTTAAAAGGCTGAAATTAGGTACTATCTCGTCAACTGCACATCGTAAATTAGGTTGTACACTTAGATGCGCTGAGCAGCCACGCATTTCCAGCTATATGCTGACGAGAAGAGCAGTCTTGGAGTTTGCAACAATTGACGTCACCGTCGGAAATCTATGTTATAAAGCCGGCGGCGGCGTGGTGGCATATAGGAAAGTTTGATTTATGATTCGTGATCTCATAGAAAGAAAGAGCTGCTACATTAAGATACGGAAATGTCGGCACAGGGGGCCTGACTGATGATATATGGAGTGCCAGAGGGATTATCTATTCGCCACGGCAACACAACTGTCTTGCGAACACTATTCATAGCATTGCTAGTCTAAGTTATTATCAGCTTACCTTATTTATGTGTTTCCCAGATTGGAGATCAGCTGCATCTATCTGAGGACTCGAGAAGGTTGAACTAAGGTTTGAGATGGCTAAAATGTGACTCGAGAGAACAGATCATCTTGTATGTCGTCTTTAGAAAGCGAAGACCAAGCCCCAATTCTCAAACGATGGTTTATCGCCGAGAAACTATTTCCACGAAACTGGGGGATTTCACGAGAAGCGTATCCCAAAATTCTCCCATGCATATGCAAGAATTCCGGGTCTACCGATATAGTGGGTAGGCTTAGTGAGAGGATGATAGTTCCATTTGCTGAGCCACTTGTCGCTTATTAAATTTAGCCACGCGCTCAAATTTTATAGATTTAGGTCTTACACGCCTCAATGATAGGGTCACCTGAAACTTCACCCCAAAAGGCCTTCTTAATTGAACATCATCATTCGTAGGAGTGTGTGGCTGATGCGGAGCTCCATGCGCGCATACTTAACCCCTTTACATAATATACATTAGCTTTCCGTGAGATTCGGAGAATTGATCACTTAATGGTTGTAATTATAACTTTCTAACCTTAGCCGGATATAGGATGGCTGGTTGTGATGTTCTTTGAAAGCATTTAATGTTCCCTTGCCATAGATCAATGGTAACATGAGTTTTGCAGACCGAATACCAAACCAAGTTTTACCTTTCTCGGTTATTGCTATATTGCAGTTCCAAGCGTAGGCATATAATTATATAAGAGGCTGCAGACGTTAACGCATCCAACCTTCTACTTTCGGGAGTGTGCCTGAATAGAGCTGCATGATTTCATAGAGATAGAACATCAAGTGACCCCTGTCCTGTTAAACCCTATCGAATGCAGTGTCGCGGTCCTACTAGTCTTCTTGATTCCGTGGACCTGACTCTCGAGTGCTAATGTAGCGTCACGATTGATCTACGATGACTAGGCGGGCAGGAGCTAATAACTTTCGTGAAGCCTAACACCATGTGACGGCCTGGCCTTGGTGAAAAGGGGTTTAAGGACGATGCAGGGAAAGCTGGTAGTATTGGCTACATTTCCCTTGACGGTAAGATCGTCAATGTAGCTAAAGACAATAAGTAATTCATATGTTACGGTTGATAACACGCTACAATCGAGAATAGCACAATTTAAGGATATCATATGCGTTATCTAACAGCACCAGCTCTAAGGATTGCGACATACAAGTCACAACTTCAAGTCTCATGATCACATATGAAGCTATTGCCCTCTTCTCACCTGCATCCGGAGCTTAGTCGCGTCTCTTGACCGATGTTGTTCCTTTACAGCAGTTCCCGTTGAACCTTTTGGTGTTGCAAGCCAAAGGCTTCCCGTAGTGCTACAGTTCATCTCTATCACGTGGGTTTTCGCCTACTAAAAGGAGGGCAACTGGGGTCGCCTAAGGACTTGGCAATTCCCTCAATTAGAATAGGAGAATATTATTCCCAGTGTAGTGTAACTTCCAAATTCATCGAGCTTCCAATTTCGGAAGTTAACAGTTATGCATGTCGCCAGGCACTTAAGGTGGATGAGACCAGGTATACCAACCCTTGTTCGATTGTCGGCATATGGTGCCCCATGGTGCCCCATGGTGGCCCTATGGTGGCCGCACCAACCATATATGTAGGTAATTATAGAAAATCGGAAACCTCAGTCGGCCAAGAATCTATACTACATTAGGTATATGATGAATAAAATTAATGATATAACTAATATATTCTCCGAATACCATTTAAACTACTTCTTGGTTTTAGAAGCTGGTCGATTTGTACAGTCCGAGCATCCCTGCCGAGGTACTGAGAGACGAATGGTGAAAGCCATGTAGCAACAAGCCGAGGCCTTTCAATTTAACCTCGTGAGGGTTGAGTTACGTACCTACCTATCCTACGTACATACTTAAAATAGGGTTGGTGGCCGACACACAAATCGCGTGTACCAAAGGCTCTCGGACCAATGTGCAGATCCGGGCGATTCCATTCTGGTGCAAGGATTGGTGGGATCAAGGATGGAACTGTGCGTTTCGAGGTATAGAGCGTATATTACAGTTGCCAAGTGTAGTTGTCGATCTCCTAGTCCCTGTACGGCAGATCCGGCCGATTCCACATCTCCACGCATGAACCATTACCTTTACCGGTAGTCTACGGAGTATTATAGGTACATATAGGTATATATATCATTACAACCACAAAACGCATCTACGGGCTGAATCATCTCATGGAATTATCTTACAGTTATTTTTATTCTAAGAAAAGAGAATCTTACAGATTACGGTACCTTTAATGTTGTTTCCCAATACGTCGCATTGTGCACAAGCTCGCCAGTACGTAAGGTTGAGTCCCTGAAACGGGTTTAGCGTTAGGCTGACGATCCTGCATCTACTCAGCTGGGTAGGCCGATATCCACCACCAATCCCCCTGAAGTCGTCTTTCCTATCTAGGCATCTGATGTCCGAAATTTCACTTACATCGTGTAAAGCGTCAAACTTGATACCTCCCTAGTGAGGCGGCATTCAACATTAGTCGTGACGCTACCGGCATATGGCTACAGGCCCTAATCGCCACACAAATGGCCTGAGCATAGCTCTCCTCCCCTATGCGTACGTGCAAGTAGATAGGTCGCGTATAGTGTCGATTCATCTCACACTCCCGAGCAAGGGTCAGTACATCCCATCGATGTCACGTTACTTCAACAAGTTAGGTATTGCTATGCCGGCCCTAGTACTTGTTCGGCTTCTGCCTGGTAGTCTACCCACCTCAGCCCCATGAACACCCTCTCCTGTATACTGTAAGAGATCCGGAGAGGAAGGTGAAGTGTGGCGCGGCCGCGGTCCGAGTCATTCATTCGGTCAGACTACTGTACGGGCTTTTCAACTGTTCACTGCAATGGTGAGCAGCATGTTAGAAACATGTATAAAATGAAGTCGTCCGCCGTTCGTCGTTCATGATTCTGGTCTGGACAGCCAGCATTCATCGAAGCACAGGTTTGCAACCATATCCATTCCTTACAGACACTCCTTACATTCCTTTCTCGACGTCTTTTGACAAGATCGTTTTACGGCAATACCGATTTTCCAACTACGATTCAACCGTCTTGTTTTACTTCACTCTTTCAGAGATACTACATATCAGACTTCGAAATGTCTAAGAATCTTGCTCTTGCTCTTACTGCCTTCGCCGGCCTAGTCGCCGCAGCACCCACCCGCATCCAGCTCCAGCAGCGCGGCGTTGCTGACGTTTACAACAACGTACCGCGGGGACGGCGACCGTCGGGGCTGGCTGGGCCGGACATCTCAGCCTGGGGCTCGTTCGATGAGCTCTGGAACGCCAACCTCCCCCTGATCCAGCAATCTTGCGGCTGGAACGGCTGGGGCGCCGATAACTCGGGCGACGAGGTCAACAACATCAGGGACGCTATTACCCAAGTGTCCTCGAACCAAGGTGTCGACAACCGCTTCGTTTTGGCTATTATGATGCAGGAGAGCAAGGGTTGTGTACGTGTGCCAACTACCGACAACGGCGTTACCAACCCCGGCCTGATGCAGTCGCATAACGGCTCCGGTTCTTGCGCTGGAGTAAACCCCTGCTCCCGCGATCGGATTTTCCAGATGATCAACGATGGTGTTGCCGGCACCGCCTCTGGCGACGGCCTCAGGCAGACCCTCGGTACGACATCGGCCAACTATGGCGGCATTCAGCCTGCGGCCTACTACGCCGCTGCCCGTCTCTACAACAGCGGCTCTGTCGATTATAGCAACATGGGCAATGCCTTCAGTAGCGTTGCTTGCTATTCCGATGATGTTGCCAACCGTCTTACTGGCTGGACTCTGGCCCCCAGTGCCTGCAGCCCCTAACTGATCAATCTTTTCCAATTGCTTCAAATTTGGAGCGATCTCTCGTTTCTTGTACATATGATCTTTTGAATGGGTGTATATATGAATGTTGGGTGGATGGTGTATAGTAGTGTTAAGTGGGTAGAGCAGAGAATCCTAATTATCTATTCCAATTGTTTTCTCGTCTCCGTGACAGACCTTTCAATGCACATATCTTCTATTGGAATGTTTGCTATCTATAAAAAAATTGGTGTTAGCAACCCTATTGTTGCACGTATATCTTTAAAACACCCTCGTTCACGCTATCTAACGATATATAGGAATCTCCTTATCTCTGTGCATCGCGACAAACGGGCTAATTATAGGAAATAGTCTGGTCCATTATTACCCATTAAATTCGTTCTCCTTGAATATCTTGGAACGTTGTATCTCATTTACAGGAGCTGGCGAGGGTGACAAAAGTAGAACCATAAGTCTATTTTTGCAACGATATTTTTATAAGTCCGCGTTCTACTAGTAAAACCCAAGATCAATCACACCCAAGGGGCTCTCCTAATTTCCCCGTCTCTTCTCCTTCGCTTGCAGTCTCTTGCAATATCCTCAGCTCAGCATCTTTGAGCTTACTCCTTCTTATCTTTGTTGTCCGTGACCCGCTACATTTACCAAAGCTCGCAAGTTGGCTCCTTCTTCTTGCAGCCGAATGCCTTTCGGAATGCGCCCGAGTTCTGGGGAGTCACTCGTGTACGCGCAAAGTTCGGGGCGTGGGCGTCCGTATTGACGCCGATCGCGACCTCCTCCGCAGTCAACCTGGAGCACCAGGTCTGGCCGAATGCGATGAAGAACAACTGATCTCTGGTGAACCGTTCTAGGCCGGGTAAGCCCTGCTGTGGGCTGCCGTTGTCAAGCTTCTTCCAGGCGTCATAGGACGTCACTAAGCCGCCGGTATCGGCAATGTTTTCGGGGAGGCTTCTCTCGCCGCTCACGTAGAGCGTCTTATTCTTCTCCGTCGTCGCGGTCATCCCATCCCAACCGACGACAGGTACGGCCGAATACTCGTCGATGAAGCATTTGGTCCTGTTGTTGAACTCGTCGGCGCTTGACTGTGTCCACCACTCCTGCAGTCGAGAATTCGGATCGAAGTGGCGACCGATGCTGTCGAACCCGTGAGTCACCTCATGGGCCGCGATATAGCCCAGTGAGCCATACGAAAGGTACAGAGGCGTCGTTCGGCTAAAGAGAGGAGATTGCGATATACCAGCGGGTATCAAGGCGGTGTTTCTCTCACGCCATTGACGGGCATTAGCGACCCAAGCGTGAACACCGAAGTTCGGCCAGGTATTCCTGTCAAGCGGAACTGAAAGAGCCTTCCACTCGAGATTGGAGTACCATTGCGAATAGAAAGAACGTTTGAGGAGTATGAGCTAGTGATATTTACACCGCTGTAATACTCCTTCAAGGATGTAGAGTTGAGGATATCAGGTGTCTATACCCAGAAAGAGACAGCATCAGCGACATGTTCTGATAAGAAGGGGGTATAGGCTGTGGTATTAGGGGTATTTAACCTAACGCTTACCTCGTCGGGATATCCAATTCGTAGCTCCATCTTGCTTAACTTTTGCAACACGAGGGTTTTGGTATCCTCGTCCATCCAGTCCACCTTTCTCACTCTCTCGCCAAACGATGCAACAAGATTTTTCATAAAGGTGCCCACAGCATCACGTTGTTCATCACTGTATTTTTGCTCCACGTATAGCTTGCTGCTCATCCAAGCCAGACTCGTGTCAAGATACTTCGCACATTCCTTAGTGCGGTCGGCAGCCGGGTCCTACATCTGAATTAGCCACACAGAAGCATCGGGGAGGGTTAAATAGAATATAACAGATATTGACTCACAATAGATCCATTAATGTAGGGCGCGTAGTTACCGTAAGCAGAGAAGATGATGGCCGCTTGAACAGTTGCAGCGGGCGTGCGACTCAAGAGTGTAGACACGTTGGCCCATGTATCTGGGGCTTGGATCTGCATTCGATCGATCTTGTAGCCCTCTGGAGCCCGATTCCTGATTACTTTCTCGAGCCCTAGGGCTGGTGCTGCCTTAGCAGCTTCTGCGACAGTTGTAGTGTAGTAAAATAACTATCGCCGGGTAAGAATTCGTGTTTTCGGATAACTGGGGGACAGCCCGAGGACACGAACCTGTGCAGCATCTGGCTCGATTGACCAAGGCTGGTGTATATCTGGGCCAATTTTGCCGAGAATGTCAGTAGACTCGAAGCTAGTTGTTCTGCAGCGCCCTGCTCAACAGCTTGCGGTAGCACGATCTTGATCTGCTCTACGACGTCTGTGACGTTCAATGTAGAGAGGGTAGAGATGTCGTACGTCGTGCCGAGAATCTTGTCACCCTGAGGGGTGATAAAGTTATAGGTAGGGATCGTGGTGTCCTTTGGTGAGTTAGAAGAGCGCTTGGTCTTAACGTAAGGTAGTAACGTACGGGATTTTGCACATCCACGGCTGTGCCAAAGTCACCGAACACGCCCGTGCCGATCGAGTTTAGGTACGCGACAGCATCTGAGTACTTCTCGTAGTCTTGGTGTGATAGGGTTTTGTTGGAGCTGTAATCCTCGATGGGAAACAGCAACTGCACCTGAGCAATAATATCGGGCACGTCGGCCAACCCGCCCTTCTCGATCGCGTCGGCGTCTAAACAGGCGGCGAAGTCGTCAGCCACCATGTTGAAGACGTCTTCATCGTCGGTTGTGGCCTATCCCGTAATTATTAGCTCCGAGGGAACTGAGTTGTAGTGAGTTATTCCCGGGCACACTCACATCACTACGTGGGTTGTAAGGGTGAGTAAGAAGCTGCACAAGCACGTCTTTGTTTCGGTTTTGCAGGTCGCTCAAAGTATCAGTGACTTCGAAGGGGTGTTCCGTAGGGTAGCCTCCACAGACATCTAGAACCTGTTAGCCCTGTTTAGGAGTGCTTCCATGGGTTGTGATTCTCACAAGCATCAAAGTTGGTGCAAGGGTCAACAGACTTGTAGTCTGGATGCAAGTTGGTCAGGATCCTGGAAGCGGCTTGAATGCACGCTGATGTTGTGCACAAGTCTGTTGAGCCTACCATGTTGGTAGCGAAGTGAAGTGTGAGTTGAAAACTAAGTGAAGGGTGTAATGGAAGCCCCAAGCTCTTCCGCCGGGACTCCCATCTTTATAATTTCCATCGATCGAGCCCTTCTTGGTAGCATTGTTTGCCATCGTCATTATCCCCCTGGTTAGTAGTTTTAGGAGATCTTGCCAATATGATGCTTCTTCTTTTAGTCTCTCCAGAACTCGCCTTCCTGGCGATCATCTCATAGCATCAGCTGAGTCTAAACTGCTAGTTGGGCGGATAGACTAGATAGTAACAGGTTGGAATACGGCGTAAACCATACATGTAGATCCTTAATGTAGATCATTAACCTACCTACAGTACTCAAGTACCTATTAGTGTTCAGGCACAGCCGCATCAGCAACACCGAGCTTGAACGGTTAATTGATGCTAGAAATTTTGAAAATAAATCTATGCTCTATTATACATTTATTAATACTGTTTATTTGGTAATTGACCTATCTTCGTCTAATAATGTTTTTATTTTTATTGATTAAACTGGTTTACCGAGGCCAGAACAAAACCGGTCGGACTTTTTTGTTAACTATGATGCACCCGCACTTATGTTTACAATGACGTAGGCCTAGAATAACATAAGCAGCACCGACGTAGGGTTTAGAGATCAGCACGCTGGAATAACTAGAAGCAAACATTTTCTAGAGTCCGTTTATTTTTCCGCCCAACTTATGTACATATGTCGTGTTCCTTGTACTAGCGGGCTGTGCCGTAAATGGCTTCAGTATGCCTATCAAATAGGGTCTTGGCCTGAAGATCTTCCAAGCCTAGGTAGTCTCACCAGGTGTGGATGGATTAGCGTTTGCTGCTAAATGGCTGTCAGTTTTGCAGTGTTTCAGGTCTTGGCCATTTTGCGACCGCATTCGTCACTTTGTCGACTCACCGACTGCCGTGTATTTACTAAATTAGCAATATTTCAACATCTTACATTGTAGATAATATTTTGTTAAATTCGTCACTACAGTAGGTTTAAATTCAGCGGCTCATTTACGATTAAATGCCAGTAAGTGCGTAGAAGGAAGTGCCTATTACTAACTAATTAGGTAGCTAGGTAGGTCCGTTTAGGGAATTTCTAGCTACGAATGAGAGCGTTGCTTATTGATTCTTCGAGTGGAAACTTCGAAAAAAAAAAAAAATCAATCAATCTAGTGTAACGCCTATAATCGTGATGACTTGCTTTTAATGGGCATGAAACTTTGCAACCATATCGGCAGTATCTAAGAGGTCACTAACCCCCATACTTCATAAAATAGCTGCATATAACTTGGATATATTATATTTTAGCTCTGTATATTTAACAACATGGTGGGCAATAGAATGGTTTTCATTGTCTCATTGTTGACATTTTATGCTATTCTATTAACGGTATTTCCAAGTACCTAAGTATATTTACAGATGAATAACAATGTGTCTGTTGTTCAAAATCTTCTGCTGTTGTCATAATTCTGACTAAGCTGATGCTAGTTTATGATAAACGCAATTGCACCTTGAGCCAAGTCTTTTGTGAAAATCGTTTTCTACATTGGGACACAAGCTTATTCCCTACACGGCTAATGCGGCAGCTTATGTTGCAATTATGGCTTGTGTAGTAGGTAGATTAGATGGATTGGATAGGCGTGGCTAGAGTTTGCGAGAGAACCTGCTTTCTACTTAGTAACCCTATGTTGACCTTTCGTCTCCACCATATAATTACTTATTAATTTGGGTTTCTAGATTTTACTGCTAGCCGCCGTCACACCTCGGATGCGGCGAGGTCGGATGGATCAACTGACTACTTATCCCTGATATCACTCGAGGATCCGTAGCGGACGCAAAGGCAAACTTAGATCTCGCTAAATACCGAACACGAATTATGCAAGTTCGGTTGGTAGCAGTAGTTCAGTTTTTACAATCAATGAACTCGTATGTAAAATCTTCAGAGTAGTATCAGTCGATCTCTATAAAGTTATAGGCTGACTCAGCTTGTACGACGCCTTGCGTTCCCGGGGCTTCATCTCAATATACGTAGGCCAAGTCATCGCGATATGGGGACTTCCAAGACATGAATCATAATGAATCTTAAAGAATAGACTAATACGGGAGCATATTGTAGCTCACGTAAGAATAGCTAACTCAGATGATATTAGTTTTTCACCGCCAAAGTTGAGGTCTACGATGTTGGAATTCGGTACCTGTAGCTACAAGTCCCTCAATCACTCGGTGGTACTACCTGTCTAGAAGAAAAGGATGAAGATGATTACGCCATATTTTTCATTGCGATGATCATGGCACCGGGTCTATGCTTAGCCTTTCTAGATATTGAGGGAAATGTATTGCTATCAGGAGGTATAAGCCCCTTTCACTAACTAGATTAGACGAGGCGATCCTAGATTCTTCGAGTATAAGAACCAGACACATTCCGAACTTCGGAAATTCTCTTTGGGGAATCACACTTAAATTACTTTCGACAATTCATCAAGCTAACAGTATAAGCTATTGATCAATCATCTACTGCCTTCCACAATGAAGTTCACCAGCATTTTGATCACGGCTCTCGGCCTCGCAACCTCTACCGCCGCGTGGGATGTCACAGCATATGCCACCGCCAACAAGTGCAGGGTCTCATCCGATGGCTCGTACCGAGTTTATCGCGGGACCGATAGCAAAACCTGTCATAACATGAGGGGAGGCGACTCCGGCGCTACATGTAGGCAATTCCACTATGGAGGTGGTAGCTACGAGGACTGCAGCTCCGAGCTAGTCACCCCCCGGAGCGTCCAGGTGGGCGGCTCGCCCCAGTGCAAATTCTACACCCACACCGACTGCAGAGGCATTGCTACCACTGTCGAGCCCGACGGAGGGAATGTTTGCCAAAAGGGAGGGTTTTTGTCTTGGGCTTGCGTAGGTCCACGTCTCTTTGATTCTAGATATAAGCTCGGCTAACGATGAATGCGACGTTATAGGATACTTAGTAAACTCGATAATAAGCCGCTTGCTACGGATATGAGACTGATAGCTTGGCAATGACTATCATTCGAGATTGGGTGGGAAGGTGGGAAAGATCAAGGGGGCATGGGATTATGGACAGCTGTCTGGCAGCATCGAGCAATCGCTCTCGTCACGGTTGACTCTATTTCACGGATGTCATGATCATACTGGAAAAGGGGCATGTATGTATATAGCCAGACGTCACGTATAATCGGATGCCGTATATCGGACCTTCGCGCAACAACAGAAGCCAATGCACACCGTTACCTCAGATCCCTGATAACGAATAAGTAGGAAGGCAAACAGCCATGTCGTGCAGAGCTTACTCACAGTAACGCTATCAGGCTTCATCATGCCATACGAGGCAATGAAGACTTGAACGAGACTACTTCATACCCTGAGTTAGCTGTCTCTTTAGCCTAATGTCTAAACCTGTTGTAAATACTTTCATAACAAGGCATCTATCTATTTGCGTTTCCTAACTCCTGTCGTTATCCAGATGGGTAGACGCTAAGATCAATGGGTTAAGTAAGAAATACTGCTGTGGATGGCTGCAATATATGCGAAAACATGACTAGTTGATGAAATAGTTCACCCTTGGTTAGCAAAGACATATTTACCCGGGACTAAACTCGAAGCCCCTGACTAACGGAGACTATTAATTATTGACGACCTCAAGACGGATATTCACGGACATAAGACGCATATTGGCCGGAAGGTTACTAAACGTATAGCAGCAGCTTGTGATCAAGAACCCGGAGATATACTAGAAGTACAATAATCTTGTAAGGTCTCAAACATGAAGGACTTGTCCGATATTAAGTCAGGTAGGAGACCCGTACTTTATACGTCGAATTAGCCTCGCTCTCAGTTTCCGACTTCGCCCCCCCCTGACATAGCTTAAATCATCAGAGAATACACCAATAAGCTAGTAGCTGGGGTTTCATACAGAGCCTAACACTAGTATGACTATATACGAGATAGGAAAGTCCCAGTCTCTCGGTACGTGTGGCAGGGAATTCCAATACACTGAGTTAGAAGGCATGCGGTAATATTAACTCCACCTAAGTGATGGTCGTAATCATCATTGATTGATCATGCCTAAACAAAGGGCATGTATGTACATAGACGGATGTCGCATTGCACCAGATTAGACCATCTGCGCAACAGTAGAAGTCATTACATCCCATACTAGAGATCCTGACATTGATAACTAATCAACTAGGTGACCGTCCACGAAATTATTATAGCAAAATCCCGCTATCAAGAGGCATATCTACACAGGTTTTAACATCTTTTTGAATGATAGATGATATTTCCACAATGGTCTCTCAAGCTAGACTGACTTAACCCAGGTCGGTGACTCTTTTGACATTTCTTTAAGGATGTATTCGCGAAGCAGATCCCGTAGTTTTATAGCAAAATAGAACTATAGCACTATTCCCCCGTTACACTACCCAATGTAGAGCATTGTCAAAGGCGTACTTTGATATCCGTAGTTACTTCAGGTGTATGTTCTTGTTCTTGCTGCTCAATTGAAAATAGAAACATCAAATCAAATGAGGAAATTGATATTCCAGGTTGCGTAGACTTAGACTCAGCTCGAAATTCTCTGACCTGTCAGACTACACCAACCGAGAAAAGGGCCGCGATTATTGGCCTGAGCATTCGTATTGAGGCGAAGTTACTACTGGACGGGTAGCCCGACGCCACCCCCAATACTATTGTTTCAAGTGAAGGTCCCCCTATGGTCTCTCATCGCATCGGGCGCCTATCTTGGGCCGTCTACACCCAGGGGTACATTACTATTTCTATAACTAGAGAGCTGTAAGAAGTAATAGGAACGAACATCGCCGACTTCGTGACATCTCAGTTTTGCGAGGCTCTCAATCTTTAATCAGTATCCACTTATTCTGTGCCAATACAGTAGGTCATGCCGATATTTTGTAGCTTAACGATCCTTCGCTTCCTACGATGCTGACAAGCTAGACCCTAGTAGAGGTGCAACGGTCTCCGTCTGAGTCATAGCGGCATCCTTCTAATTTTAGTGTTGTTATATAATTTCATAGTAAGTTTACATCATTGCTTTAGAAGGGATATAAGAAGGCAGGTTTCGCCAGCTAAAAACGTCGGAATGTTCAAGCTAAGCTATAATTTACAATTTTATCGCATAATTAATTCTGAAGATTCGCCATGTTGCTTCCTAAGCTCTATTATTTATCCACATTCTACCCCTGTGCTCTAGCACTCAGCGTCAAGACTCGTAGTCATCTATTCCCAACACACAATGTTTTTCAGTTGAATGAAACTGGAACATGGCTTGAAAATATCGCGATACGAACGAATGGAGATTTACTTGCAACTATGCTAACTCCGACCGCCTCCTTATACACTTTGAAGCAACCTTATTCCGCGACACGAGAGTTCTCCCTTCTACATACTTTCGAAAATGCTACGGGCCTTCTGGGGATCACGGAAATTAGTAACGACAACTTTGCTATTCTCTCAGCTGAACTTGACAGTACCTCAAACCCTGTCCTAGGGTCTTCTACAATTTGGGGGGTATCTTTTGAACACGATGAATTCAGCACCCGAAAGATTGCTAGTATCCCCGACGTTTTGCTACCGAACGGGATCACTTCAATTCCCAATTCCTCTGCAGTCCTCGTCGCTGATAGTATTGGGGGCACTGTTACTCGATGCGATACGCTGACAGCCATATGCGAGGTTGTCTTGGAACGCACAGAGACTAAACCGGTCTCGAGCGCTCTTAGCCCTCTGGGGATAAACGGTCTACACTATCGGGATGGGTACATCTACTGGAGCAACTCGAACTTGGTTTCAATATTCAGAATACGAGTTGATAAGCAAGGTTATCCCGTTCCCAGCGCAAAAGTGGAAACTATAGGGACAGTCGACGCTTCGTTCATAGATGACTTCGCAGAAGACTGCAATGGGAGGTTTTATGTTGCTACGGGCGGTAACAACACAATTGTGGAACTGCAGCAGAACGGCTCTAGCAAGGTGGTGGCTGGCTCGCTTATGGACCTTACTGTTGCTGGCTCTACGGCCGCCGCTTTTGGGAGGACAGTCCATGACAGCAGGACACTCTATGTGGTGACGAATGGTGCTGTCAAGGAGCCTGTTAATGGAAAAACCGAACCGGCTAAAATTGTGGCACTAGATACTTCTAGAAGTGTATAGCCGTCGATTCCAGCATCTGTCTGTTGAGCTCGATGGACTCTTGAAGCAATAGACTAAATGAAAGATTACTATCGCTCCTATTTTAAAACTCTGTTGTCACTCGTCTGTTTCGCTTATTCGTTAACAATCGCTCATCTAAGATGTCACGGAAAAATGGATCACGCGGATCGGGTCAACCCGATCCACATGATCCTGGGTATAAATAGGCATGTTCTGACTGGACTTCACTTAGATCATCTGAATCCGCGAGATAAGACGGCTCAGCCGTCGGTGTATATATCACGACGTCTTTGTAGTTGTCCCGGCCATAGAGAGATTATGCTAGTCTATTTCAAAGCATAGTCGGAATAATATAATGCTATCACTCGAAATCAATGGGGAGGTTTGCCAGGTACAGGGGATCGAATTGCTGGAGTGTTGTTGATTGGGTGCTAGTTTGAAAAGCTCTAGATAGGTTCATTTAATAAGTGGTCTGCATTTCACAACCCCGCAGTTTGTTGTGTTTTGTAAATAACTTTAAACACTCCCAGGATCTCCAAACCAGTACCATCGGGATGCTAGTCCTAAGTAGGTGCAATTTTCATAGCGACAGTATTACTTCCTTTACTTGAACATCTGTGGTATATGGTTGCAGATGCAAATGTGTCCTTGTGTGTTTGCGTGCTTGTGTGTTTGTGTCCGTGCATAGCTGCTTTCTGATTGTGGGTTGCTAAGCGATTGTCTATTCTTTAGCAACATGGGCTAATACCCTAGAAACAATGCGCATTCTTACATTCACTCAAGTTAGCTATCCAAAATATTAACTTCGCCTCCCAGTGTAGTGTCATTGTTTGCCTCGACTCAGTTTCTCACGATGAAATCTTTTCTGGTGTACTTGTGTGTTTCCAACTATTCAATGGCTAGCACTACCCCACAAACTCTTCATAGATTCGCCTATGGGCAATATAAAAAGAACGGCAGGAACCCTCCCTTGGCTTTCCACTTTCCACTTTCCATCTCAAGGACCTTTCTTTCCCTCTCGCCTCATCTTTGTTTGACATAGAGTCTCATCTAATACTATAAATCCACTGTCATCTTCCTATACCTCTATCCAACATAACAATGCTTCGTTCGGCAGGAGAGTTTATGCTACACCAGTGGCACAGACTCCTGAACTTACCACGTCAATCACAGTCATCGTGGCACAAGGACAGGTTCTGCGAGGAGTTAGAAGAGTTCGACAACGCACAGAGTTGGTTAGAGAGGGTTAGCGAAGCGTCCGACGTCTTCTTCGTCATTAGCCGCGCCAGATATGACGGCTTTCCTATAGCCGACTTACCATCACTTCAACCAAGTCATATCCATATATACGGATATATGCTAGCCAAGTTTACCTCTCGCTGGGCATTTTACCGCGCGCTTGCGTTTCTCTGCAGAGGGCATTCGCACTCCGCCGTCCGAGAGGTGGTAAATCCAACCAAGGATGACAAGTTAGAGACAGTGGCACGCCGTCATCAAATCGATCCAGAGAAGTTCAAGTCAACCGGCCGCCGATTGAGACGAGTCTGGCCGTTGTTCCCATAATTCAAGGTACGTGCAGATACCTACTACCGGCGGTATTCATTAGAAGGAGCTAAGTGCCTATTGGCTCACCCAATGTTCTATTTTCTTTTTGGTTAAGCGCCTTACTGCCATTACCTTCCTTTCACTCCCCTACATCAACGTTCGACTATAGACATGGTATTATTTACGCCAGCGCTGACTGAGTCTATAGGAGAAACTGCTATCTGCATAATTTGGGGTTAAGCTATAGAGATCTTGCATTATTCGATCTGCACCATTTCTCTCGGCTTTTTTTCAATCGCGGCAAGGGGACATCGGCGGCGTCTACTAAGATGCTATCACTTTTCCCCCTGTCACAAGGCACAAGGCAAGGCAGGAGACAAAGAGACTTTTGTATATGCATCTAGGTTAGCCTCACGATAGCCTTGAGACCCCCTTGCAACAACAAGAGTCTATTGCCTACCACTTACTTGGGTTCATGACACCCCCCTTTGTACGCGACGTGATTTGGTGTCTGCCTATTACGATGCGAAATGTGTGTAACGGGAAACAAAGGATATTTTACGACACATCGCGAAATATCAAGTCACAGGCCTCAATTGCCTGATAGCAGAAACTACACAACAATGAACCTCCTGTATGTAGCCCCAGATAAGCCATAAATTCACATGACCGCAAGTGTTTGACGCCTATGTCAAGTACTGGATTCCTGATACATGAACTATCATGAACCGCACCTGCAATTGACTGGCCAATGTAATACTAAAACAATATGAGTCAAACTATCATAATCCTGCTTGTTTGTTTTATCAGGCATGTGAACATCCGAGATGACATAGGTAACTGTGCTAACCTGCAGGAAAAAGACGCAGTCCAGTTAGGCTGCTTCTGCAGGTGAAATCCAAGACCTAGGCAACAGTTTTTGCAATCAGATGCTTCATTCTCAGCGAGCATAAAAAGGGCCATATGGTATCTAGATTAGGCGTACTCTCATAATACGTTTCCCCCACAACACCTCACACCCTAATTAGTTCGTCCACAAATTCTCACCTAATAATCACCCCTTGAACGAACAAGTTGTCTACAGATCTCCGGAAAATGACAGACATCATGGAGAACTCAGGGGAACAAGTTCATATCAAAAACGAAGAGGTAACAATTCCTGACAAGAAGCCAGTAATTGTCGGCATTTACGGACTTCCAGGCTCCGGCAAGACTTTCCTGCTCAATCGATTGGCAGAGGAACTTGGGCAGGAAGATTTCAAGTTCTACGAAGGCTCTAAAGTCATTGACTCTGTTGTACCAGGCGGACTCGACAACTTTCGGGAGTTATCAGAGGAAGACAAGGCCTCGTGGCGCCAGCTTGCCATCAACACAATTCGAAAAGAATGTGCAGACAGCGGAAAACTTGGGCTTGTTACTGGACATTTCATGTTTTGGTCTGAAGGAGAAGATGAGGGACACTCGGTCTACACGCCTGAAGACCTGGATACATATACGCATATCATCTACTTGGATGTTGCCGTGGACGTCATTGCTCAACGCCGTGAAGATGACGCCGAGAGAGCCCGCCCCTCTGTCTCCATCGATCACTTGCGCAGCTGGCAAGATGCCGAAATAGTCGAATTGCGTCAGCTCTGCCAGAACAATAACATATTGTTCTGTGTGCTCTCCACCCAGGACACGCTGATAACCAGGGCGTCGCAGATGATACGTGACTTTCAACATCATACCGAGATGTATAACCTGTCCCGCGCAGAGGACAGATTGGATGAAATCCTTGGAGTTGATACGAAACGACAGATAATGCTGGTTATCGACGCCGACAGGACATTGGCTGCCGAGGATACAGGAAAGATATTCTGGGAGATTGTCTCCCGGGCTAGTCAGCATACACAGCCGTTGAAGAAGTTGTTCGGTGGTCCCATGGGTTACACTTATACAGCATTCCGTCAAGCCGTACTCCTATACGAGGAGGTCGCTACCGAGGAGGAGTTCGAGAATTTTTGCACCATGGTTTCATCAGCAGTCACCATCCATGACGAATTCAGACTATTGCTAAGAGTGGTAGCGGCACAATATGATGTAGGTGCGGTGGTTTTGACCTGTGGTTTGCGCCGCGTCTGGGAAAAGGTCCTAGAAAAGGAAGGCCTCTCTGGGGAAGTACAGGTAATCGGCGGCGGTCGCATTTCCGATGGTCTTGTTGTGACCGCTGCTGTGAAAGCCGCTCTAGTATCTCGTTTGAAAGACGTCTACCGTATGTACGTCGTGGCATTTGGCGATAGTCCGCTCGACCTACCCATGATGAATAAGGCAGACGAGTCCATAATTGTTGTCGGTCGAGAGAGTACCAGAAGCAAGACCATGGATGCTGCTTTAGCCAAGGCTATTGAGCTTGACGGCCTTCGAGCGAGTCAAGTGTTGCTGCCCAACGATGCACCACCCCGGCTAGATATTGGTAAACTTCCCCTGACGCAGATGAGCAAGCTGAAGGTGGTCGACTACGTTCTTCGGCACCACCGTACAAAGATGAACCACGAGTCACAACTTTACGATGCCACAAATAAACATGCGGCCAAGCTACTGATGACACCCACACGCGACGCATCAGTTAGGGGGCCAAATCTACGCGAGGCTCATCGCCGCATTGGATGGTACCTTGCAACAGAAGCCGTCTCGCAATTCGTTGGCTTGGAGGAATACCCGATCTCTCATGTCCAGGGCCATCTGACCAGTGGCTTTCGACTACGCAACGAGCAGCGCACCTTGATCATCGCGCTGATGCGCGGAGGAGAGCCCATGGCCTTTGGTGTCAGTGACGCCATGCCAAATGCCATGTTCACGCACGCCAAGGGCCCCGACGATGTACTGAAACAACATCTCGATAACAAACACACGGTTATTCTGGTCGATTCCGTCGTGAACAGCGGAGGTACGGTGGTGCAGTTTATTCGACATATTCGCGCACTTCATCCCACTATTCACATCATCGTCGTTGCCGGCGTTGTCCAACGCCAATGTGTTAGGGAGGGTAACCTTGCTACCATGCTAGCTAGTGATACTACAATCAAGATCATTGCACTCCGTCTTTCCGATAACAAGTTTACCGGAAAGGGCACCACGGACACTGGCAATCGATTGTTTAACACAACACATTTGGCGTGATGTACTGGACTTTGATTTCATTTGGTGGTAGGGTTTGAGTAGTGAGTTTCAGCTCACCTGGGGCGGTTGTTATTTTCGTGGTAGCTCTGGTATTGGCCGATTGATACGGTAATTGAGTGTCTGATATGCCTGATAGTCTGAAGGAAAGAGATCGAGGCATTCTACAGTAGCCACTTGAATTGTGATCCCCCCAATCTTCTCAACCAAACTGTTGTTTAGTTTTCTCAGAGTGCCATTAACGTCACTGCGTATTTCGAAGGAAAGGAAGGCCTAACGCAACCAGCTTATTCCATGATATTGTATCAGACGTATCAATAGCCACCCAGTAAGATCCGAGGGCATCCCGTATATGCTCTCGGAACTGAGGTGAGAAGCCAGCAAATGTAGTGATATTAGAAAACCAATTCTGCCGCTCACTGTCTTCTTTCACCTCAATGCAGGCGACCAAAAGCGGCAGGTCGGTGCATCGAACGGGCTGCTTCGTCACGCTGAAGGTCATTTCGATCTGGCTTAAGATGCTCATTGACAACATCTGCGCCGGCGCATCGTTCACGCCGAAGGGATACCTAAGACGATGGATCACTAATAGTCCCGCTGCTTTCATGACCTGCGCCTGGCAAAGCATATGAGCCACCTCGACCACATTGAAGCGAGTTGTCAGGTCTTCGGGTCCCGTAGGTTGCCATTGACGAACAGATCGCTCGATAGCGTCGAGTTCCTTTAGATTGGTCTCATTGTGTACTTCGCCATGTCCTAGCACATAGCTTATCTTACAGATATCATAGAATAGAGGTAACAGGGTACCGCACAACCCGACGTGTCGGTCAGCGTAGGGCTCAAGTGGCGGCCTGAAGCGTAACGTAGGTATTGCACAACTAAACATGCAAGCACGAAGCTCCCAGAGAACTAGACAACTCAGGAAGACTCGCAGCTCGGGCCGCGCCGGATCGCTGACGGTATATATCGGCTCAATGAGGCTCAAGGTTCGCCTGCAGATGGCGAGAATGTCGTAGAGTCGCAGTCTCACGGCGAATGTCGAGACTAGCGCGCCAAGCATGAGACAATCAATCATGGTCTCGAAGTTTTGAACTTGCAGCGATGTTAGCATGGCAATAGCGGAAGAAGCATGCCGATAGCAGGTGCTCAAATGACGTGGATTGGGCTGATCGTTGTCGACATCGCCAGCCCAGGAGATGGCACAGGCCAGGAGCCCATCCAGGAACGTCGTCCTCGAGAGCAGCATGTGCGGAATAACTTGCCCGCGCACCCTTTCGCTAAAGCTAGAGTTGACCGAGAACAGGTCCAGCACGCGGCTGTGAAATAAGAATCGCCGGACCAGATGTTGTTCATCCGTCGACAAGTCGCCCAATTCTAGGCCTGGTAGACACTTCGGAACCGTTGCAACAATGTCGTTACGTTGCATAGACGATGGGTGGTCCTCATTGATTCTACCACTGCCGAGCCTCCGTGCTAACCGGGCCTCTGGGGACAATCTGTTGCCCCGAACACCAGGCTTTCGCCCAGGTCTCCCTTTTGGCCTAACAGTTTCACAGACATGCTGTAGTCGGAGGCAGCGCTCACACCGTTGCTCGCCTGGTATCCATTCGCAACGCTCTTTAATCGCGTGACATCGGTCACACGCTCGTGGCGGTGGTATGTCGCTGCTATTTACCCAGGAAAGCATTCTGGTATAAGTATTGTTTACGCGCAATCCTTGTCGCTCAGTTCTGATTCGTCATCAAACATTGGCGGTAGCATTAGCCACCACAGCCAGTATTTCACAGCCACAACAGATGCAGGGTTCGAAGCACTTAGCTCTTGGCATTATTTACCCATTTAGCAAAAATGACGCTCTCCAGGATTTTAACACACCCGAGGACTTGACCTAGACTATTTAGCTACATACATCAAGTCCAAAGCTTCCATTCCGGAAGAATCGCCAGCTGTGCCATGAGACGAGTGATTAAGATACGGATTACGAGCGTTAAGCAAATGAAATTTATAACGGAACAGCTAACGTTTCTTGTAGTTTAGTTCTTCCAATTCTTCAAGCACTTATCGACAATTCCAGCCACTGCTAGGCACTCTTCGTCGCGCATGCGACTAGTGAATATCTGGATCGAGCATGGAGCTCCTTCTATAACTTCTGGATTATCTAGACATCTCCAAATTAGCACACAACCTAGGTCCGATGGCTTTGCTACCAGATCACTTACATAGAGGGGTGCCTTGTCCTGACTTCACCACGAACGGTAGCTCACTATTCGATGCGCTCTGGAAGGGTATCACACATGCCGGATACTATTCCTTGCCATTAGCTACAGCGCAATGCCCAAGCATCAACTGCTTTCCCTTGGTCTTAGAGACTTACATCGAGAACATTCAAGAAAGCCGAATAAGCTGGCCAGCAAAAATGATCATGCTCGACCGCCGTGTTCTGCGCCGATGGGGATATGACCGCATCCAGATGGTGCTTAACCCATAATTTTCGCCAATCCTCAGCAAGCCTTGCACGCTGACTCTGCAGCATTCCCAGCTTCTGGAGATCATCCATTGCGCCAATGTCCGGTACAAAGTTCCATTCGATACTTTTTGCTTGCCTAGCGAGCATACCTAGCGATGGCAAGGCCGGTTCGCCACCAGCAGCTATAATCTCTCCAGGGGTACTGTCAAGAGAGAAAAGTATGCCGGCAATCTGGGTCGCCTCTGCAACATGACATTCGGCCGCATCCAGTGGGACCACTTCATGTCCCTGTGACTGTAGTATTTTGACTACTTTAGCGATGGTCTCCTTCACGGGTGGGTGAAGTGGAAACAAGGGGTCCTCGGGGAGGAGTCCTAGGCGGAGGCTCTGTCGTGGTAGAACTTCGGTGCTTCTCCATGGAACATCGATAACCGTTGCATCATAGCGAAATGGCTTGGCATCGATCACAGCTTTCATGAAAGTATGAAGTGTTTCCACGTCATTTGCTAGCGGGCCAGCAGATGGCACGATAGGCATGATACCCTCTTTGAAAGGCATGACTTGGCCCCCGTATGCAATCCTGTTTGCCGAGGGCTTGAATCCATATGTGCCACAACACAACGATGGAATACGGATAGATCCTGAATTAAGAGTTATTAATGTAGCCCTTTAACCACTTTCTATTTGATTCACTTACCAGCAAGGTCAGTGCCAACCCCGAGAGGTGACCCCCGGAACGCGACAAGAGCCCCCTCTCCACCGCTTGAGCCTCCGGCCGTAAGCGCTGTAAAAAGATTAGGCATTAGATAGCATCACTCGTGATGAAAATAAAAAGTATTCTCGAGGCTCCCGAAAGCATATAAGAGCAAAAACTTTCGCAACTAATAAAAGGTTCAAGGATACATACCAGTGTTCCACGGGTTCAAAACACGTCCAAATATATTATTGTCGGACTCTGCAGCCTGAAAAACCATCAGTTATCATTCTTTGACGAGACATGAACTGTCCAATATACCATTAATACTTGGGATACATTGGTCTTGACATAAGGGACAGCCCCCAAACCAAGCAACATGTCCACCAAAGCCGAATTCTCGGTCGATGTCGTATCAAGATAGGATACGGCGCCTATAGTGGCTTGCGTGCCTTGAACTTGGTATGTGTCTTTGAGGCTTACCGGCAGCCCATGCAAGGGCCCAGCTAGCTTACCCTGGGCACGCAAGTCATCGAGAAAACGTGCCCTCTGCTGGGCTTGTTCGAAAAATGTCTCTGTCAAACAATTCGTCTTCTCGACGTGTTAGTGGCACCAAAATAATTAACAGACAGTGTTCTCTACTAAATTAAATTGTTAATGGAGGGCCTTTCTGACGGTGCACTTACAAGCTGCTGTGCGATGGCCGCTCGTTTAGAGAATGCCAATGTGACTTCAGCAGACGTGAATCGGCCAATTGCAAGGTTTTCAAGTAAAGTCGAGACATTATATGATTCCGTGATTTCAAGCTCCCTCGTTGTCAATATGCCAGAGCGGCGGGGAATATTCAGCGAGATTAGGTTGGTCTTGGTCTTAGATAGCTCTGATCGCGTCGGAAGAGAGTCTAATAGGGATTGGGTGAGAACCCATGCTTCCGGTATTGCTTTCTGGCAAATTAAGCGTTTCTCAGCTACCTTGTGCTGCCAATCCTTGGCCGATGTAGATGTTGAAAGTTGGGTAACCATGGTGTTGAGATAATGGGAACAAAGTAGGATGGTGATGAAACGTTCAAGATGCGAGAGAGTGTGGGAGGTAGACCTACTTTTATATACTAATTGATTGTAAATGTTGTTATCAAAATACCTATATAATTAAGCACAGATCAAGCACGGGCACATCATCTAAAATCATAATTACATGAATTCCCAATTTAGTAGAAAAAGTTGTTTCAAGCCGCCGGCAACTTCCCGGCTAGGACCCGCAGTTAGTAATCGGCCGGCGCATTCAGTAGCGTGACGCTTGCAGAATATACCGGCCGGTGACCCGAGCTAGCTTATGCCCAGCCCGATTAGCTTCAGCTTGGCCTTCTGACAACGTACCTGGTAATTAATTGAATATACACAGGAGACAATGTGTTTGCTCGGAAGCTAGTCTCGGAGTAGGTAGACTGCAATGGAGCAAAGGTAACACCTACACTCACAATGATATTCAAGACCTCGGGTAAACGTAAGGTATGAAACGAAGACTAATAATGCACTCTAAGAGCCTTGGCACCCGCCTCAGTCAGTAAGCAGATTATGTAATTCAAAAATCGAGCATACACGTAGTACGAACATAGTGATAATGGTACACTAAGACTGTGAATATTTGACTTGGAAGTATGCCTGTAACCGCGGGCTTCTGAATCTTGCTCACACGAACCATGGATTAGGAAGGGGTGGCAGAGTAGTATAAAGCTGTATTCAATTATGAACTGTTCGTAGCCTACTTAGGTAACAATGGTTGTTAGAGAGCCCTACGCCTTTCTACCCACGCATAGCACCTGTAGCTATGTAGCTCCCTGGGGTGAATAAATCGTTGGAAAGCAGTATATATCTAAGCAGCGTATTAGGGCGCCTGAGTTAACCTTACTAATAGATTGGCACGTGATTCTCCCGCATGCCGTGACGTGTGATCGCGCCTTGAACGGGGTCAGTTTCGATAAATATTGGCCTTGGACCATCAAAGTAATTATAGGGGCTCATTTCAGCGAGACTTTTAGAAAGATCGAACTATTGTTGAGTACACACGTATAAATCGAAGGTAATTGTGAATAGATAATGCGCAGCGAAGTAACAGAACCACTTAACGTCGTGCTTGGACGCCTCCAGTGGCCCCTTAGCCGCGCTGCGGTTTGCGTTATTCGGGCCTTATGGCATATTGTTTTGTTAACCCTGGCGCAAGCGGACGTCATCTTTACAAGTGTATACAGCCTCAAGCACATATGAGCGACCATGTTCCTAATGTTAGCTCTACAGCAACACGGACAGCAGTTTGGCCTGCTGCACAAGCCACCCCCGGATTTCCTACAGCCAAGACAATAGCGGCAGATAGCCGAGTCTTATCGATATCTAAGCGTCCGATCTGATCTTATTGAATCACGCTAGTTTAAGCAACTCGGATGAATATACTTCTTAGCACGATTATATGTAGGTGTTGTTCTGAGTCTTAGCTGCAATTAGGTAACATAGTGAATTGAGGCACTATAAAGTGGCTTAGCATCGTAGGGCGGATCAGATAGCGGACCGACCAGCAGTATTTTGTCAATCTAAGACACTTGAGAAGCGAATTCTTGAAGCCAAGTCCCAGGCTTGGCCAAGTCCAGGCCTGCCTGAGACAACGGCCGATCACCCCATCTTGAATCTAGAATATATCAGACATCTTCAGGGATAGCCCGACTTCGATCCAAAATTAGATAGCAATCGACTTCGGCCGAATACTACCGGGTGATTGGTCGGAACGCCCCTGCGCATCACCTTCCCTTCCGCAACAAACCCTCCCTTGATGGAAACCTAACCCGTCGCAAAATGTGAACAGCGTAGTGACCTTAATACCTCGGCTTGTGGAGTTTGCTGTGTGTCTTTTCCTCGTTATTATTTCATCCGAGGTTTCGCGTTTGCTGATGTCACCAGAGAACTCTCGACTATCTAAAGTAGAAGTAGGGATCACGAATGACTACGCAGCTTTTAAATTACCATGAGAGCGGATAATTAAATAGTCATGTTAACATGAGATCTATCGACACATTCGATTATAGGTATAGACGTGTTTTTGTTCTTTATTAGATTAGAGTTCTATACGTAGTTTAATTAAACTTCCTCTCTGATCAATAAAATCATAATAGTTTTTTCTTTTTTTTATGGTTTTTCTCACATGTGTATACTACGTATGTAGGCCAGTGACCTTGAGATATCCTCGAAACCAAGGTAGCACTGCGTGTGGGCAAGCCTTGGAGATCGCCGTTCAAGATTGACCCAGTGTACAGTAGGTACTTGGCATCATATAATCATATAAGGCATGGTTTAAGCCTCGGAGCTTGTTGACGCACCATAAGCTACCAATAAAATGTAAGAGCAAGTGTATAAACATAGGTAGCTGCCTTGTGCTTCTTGTTATGCATTTCAGTCAGCCGACGTGACACAGACTTGTCCAGCTGGTCTATACTACAGGACGTAAGCGAGGCCAAGCGAGGGTATGGCCACGGGAGTGCAAATGAGATAGCACAAGCAGGTAACTATGGCGACTAAAAATCAACATCTAACAGAAGAACTAGATCGGATTTAAACAGATTATAGATATAGTTGTGGCAATGAATCGGAGATACTGTAGTCTGGCCCATGCAGAATTCATTATGTGGACAAGCGACATAACGGTCGGAACTATCGTGCCGAAATGGGTCAGTATCCATTATCACGGGACATCTACTGTAACGCTCGTATTGCTGCAGATGACATGGCATAAAAATAATACTTGGGCAATTATCGATCCTTCTAGAATCGGAATTGTATCCACAAAACCTCCCACTTCGCGTTTCCAGACAGCATGCCGTCGATTGAGTAACGAGCGCGACACTACGCAGCGACGTTGACGGCCTCAAATTCTTCGCTCCTTATTTCACGGGCTCTTCTGAACATGGTTACAAGTTTGGCAGTCCTACGAGGCGAATCGAATGATGTATTGCGATGCGCGGCAGCCCACACAGCATTTATGACTTGACAAACATGATATAAATGGAGAGAATGAGCATTATGTAAAATTAACTAAAACACACATATACACTAATTAACTAAAGCTATCAGGTGCTAATTTTATGCCGGGTTTCGGGGTTGTCTAGTAATTATACCTGTAGCAGAGGGTGTCTCCTGAGAGGGTGTTGATGATTTGTCGGATAGTCACGTCAGGTCGAATACCGCCCATGTATATGACTGTATCCAAGGATAGAGGATTACCATTAATGTCCGTGCCGTCGATGGAGGCGTATCGGTTGGTGGGGTCTGCGAGTTCCCAAATGCGCCAGGCGCGGTCGACAAAAGTGTGATGAAACCAGAAGAAGGGTTCGGAAGGCGAGGCGTACACATCTGCCATGACACCACCCACGCCGTTATGACCATAGCCGTGAGGACTAGATACTAGGTAAGTACATCGAAAACATCGACTCATACAAGAAACATTAGCACTTACCCATATTCGAAACACCTCTCAAAGTCTGCGTAATCACTATTTGACAGGCAGGAGTTGACGTATGCTGTACTGCACTGCGCAGTGTCTGCCGAGTTGCCTTGCCGGCTCAGACAATGAGGGGTGTTGCCGCTGCCGGGGCCGATATTTATGGTCAGTCCGGCGAACGCGCCATCGGTCACTGTGGCGCTTGAAGTCAGCCATCGTCATGTTATGCATGGCCTGTAGTTGTTTCACCAACGTGGGAAACCAAACTGGGTTCAGGAAGTACTTACCGCAATGGCTGGTGGCGCCCAGCGTGCCGAGGTATGGGGCGCTAAAGGCGTCCGAGCCTGAAAAGGCGCCGGAATGCTTGGTCTCGTCGAACCAAAAGAAGGCTCGGTCGAACCCGCACTCGTCGCGCAAGACTTGCTCGAAAACCCATATAAAGTATCGGTGCCAGGGCAAGAACTTCTGGTTCTGGTGCACGTTCGGAGTGTAGAGCTGGTGTAAACGAGCAAAGTCCTCCCATCTGCTCGTAGATGCAGTAAATGCCCCCGAAGCCGGCTTGTTCATCAGGCATTTGAAGGCGCTCATGAGGGCTTGCCTGTCCGATGTCGAGTAGTCGTCCCACTCGTAGCGGATGTTGGGACTTGAAGCACATGAAGCAGCGGCTGAGACTGATTCTGTCATGAATCCTCCGTTGGTCTTGGCCAATTCCTCGGGTGACGCTGTATCATTGTAGGTAGCTGGGTCCGAGTGCGCTTTGGGAGCATTCGCAAAGTCCTGTACAGCTTGTTGCAAAGGCACCAACTTGTGGTCCATCCCACTGATGGCCAACAGAGGAGCTAAGGCCTTAGCTCCAGCTTTCTTTTCAAGGCCTACAAACCCATCGTCGACACCCCTGCTGAGCTTAGGGAGCCCTACGACGAGCGTGGCGCCGCAAAGGGCTTGTGAGAGTAAGGAGAACCGCATGTTGCCCTCTTTTCCGCGATAGTTATGTTAGTGTCAAGAAAGATAATAGCAGGCCGACCTAGTATATAAACGAGTGACTGGTCGATGTCTGTCAAGAGCTAGAGCGAAGTGCCAAGATGCAAGATCTAGAAGCCAAGAGCCAAGACACGGAAGCCATTTTGGTTCGGGATCACGACGGCATGGCAGCGTATTTAAAGAAAACAAAAACGAGGGGGATGGATACTTGGCCGGTTGTCTGGCGCGACTATCTGGAGCCTACAGGACAATCCTACGCTATGAAATTACGAGGACGGAAAGGATTCGTTCGCCCTCAGTTCTGTAATTTCAAATCAGCACTATTGCTGTATGAACTGGTAGCGCAGCCATGGACCCGATAATAAGGCTAGGGTAATAAATACAGTACGTCGGATTCTAGGCCTCATATAGCCTAGCCGACGCCATCTTCTCCACAAGCCGTGGCAGCACTTGGCGTACAGCATCTACCGTACTGTACCTATTCGCCAAATTGTACATATGGCATTTGTTATCCGCACGATATTACACTGCAGATGCACAACAAAGATCACGGTGGCACTAAAGGGAGAACAGTTGAAGTCAGGCTGGGAGGCAAAACAGGCTGGTCAAGAAGAAGAAAACAGGCACGAATTCCGACAGAATCAGCTGACTACAGTAAATCCCAGATAATAAAGGGCATGTGGGCCAAAGCCGCTAGGGGTACTGCGTACACGTATCCCTAGATACGGTACCTACCGCACTTGGTTAGTATTATCATTCCAGTCTAACCTAGGCTAAAACGCGTTAAATCAACAGACATATCGCCAGGGGACAACACAGCACTTTACACTACAGTACAGCCCCTCGAAAACGCAGCACTGCTGCTGCTGCTGCTGCTGTCCATCTCGGTATACTGTTCAGGGGTAAGAAACGGCGGCAGCGAAATGAGACATAGTATACTTACCCACTCCTTCACAAATTACTTGTCACTTCAGCCTCCACGAAAAGAAAGGTCCAGACACCTGATAGCTACCTAGGTAGTATACAATATTACCTAGTTGACGCAGGTAGTAGCTTTGTCTCACTCAGCATATGCAGTAAGGTAGGTACGGTGGCCAGTCGGGTGGCCGACCTTTCCGGCACCATGGGACTCGTATATGAGTTGCAGATACCGGTACCGGACTACATAGGTGATGACCAAAAATACAGTGGCTGGGGTTAATTGGATTACCAGCACACACTCCGTTGACATTGTAACCCAACTACTGTACTTACCCTACAGTAGGTACCTACGCCATAACCAACCATAAGTAGTATGAATAGGCAATTAATTGAAGTTCAAATTTGCTTTTGTGCGTTGAGCTGCTATCGTATAGTATCAATTGCCTTGGCTCTAGCATTACAGAAGGGATAGTGAGCAAAAGGAAGGGGATGGCGCACCTATCCGGCATTGGGATAAAAGGGGGACATACGACAATAGCCTACTTCCTAGCTAGGTACGGTAGAATAATACAGAGGAGCTGGAAAGTAATAACGGTCAGCTTACACTACACTGCTGTACGGTACGATGTGGTATGATCAATGCGCGATGGTACGGTAATATTGAAGCATTGCGTGGCGACGCTCATTAGACCCACACGCGATGTCCCTTTATTTTAGTAGGGATCATCCTTCACTACGCGACGCCCCTGAAAGGCGCTAACATGAGACAACTCACTGCCTCATTCGTAGCGAGCTGTGGCCCTACTAGTACTGTAGGTGATATCTAGATGCCCTAGACTCATGTCCTAGAGCCCGGTATAGAATATTGCAACGTCACATACTATGTATATCTCCCTATTTGGCCTGTCCTGGCCTGTGATCTAGGTTAGTGTAGTTTACCCCGCCGTCAGGCCATCGCTGCCCAGAGCAGAACCAAGAGGGGTCTGCCCACAAGATGCCCAGACTACCAAGCATCTAGCCTAACGCACGATGAATCCACCGGTGGACTAGAACACAAGCAAGTACCGTGCCAAGGTAAGGCGTGCACTAGCGTCTTGGATACGATAATCTCCTGGTTGATGTCATTGAACTAGGTGACGTCGCGGATCTAGGACGTGGTTCTTTTGTCCGACTTTTCGGTAAACAAAATGCCCCTCGTATCCTGTCAATCAATTGACCCAATCAATTGACCCTCAGCTTACTTACCTACAAAACCTCTATACATTGAGTATACTTGCAGCAATTGTTTACTATATAGGTCTCGAGGCTCTCAAGCAAGTACAGTAGGAGTGACATTGACCTCAACCGTGGCAAATATTACTACGTTAGGTAGTCTTGGTGATAGCCTCCAGACTGAAGGCTAGAACCCCGCGAATGGGGGCGGATACGAACCTATTATGTGGTAGCAACTACCTATCACATAGCGCATCGAAGATATTTATCAAATAACGGGTGACAATGATCCCACTTGAACAACGTAAGTTGCAACCCGAGCTAGATCGACCGGTACGGCAATAGCCCTCGTCGTTGAGAGGACTTATTCATGCCTATCAGCCTGATGTTGATATTTCGCGCTTTTTATCTGTCACTTACAGTATTATGTTTGTATCGGTAGGTTTGGGTGTAATCGAGGTAATTGATAC
This sequence comes from Xylaria polymorpha, assembly GCA_003426235.1. Classification (NCBI taxonomy): domain Eukaryota; kingdom Fungi; phylum Ascomycota; class Sordariomycetes; order Xylariales; family Xylariaceae; genus Xylaria; species Xylaria polymorpha. The sequence goes on from NQIM01000050.1 coordinate 57,327, forward strand.
CCAAACGGTTCGAGAACAATTGTATAGGGCACCGTTTTAAAGTAGTATGAAGCAACGGCGCTTCTGAGAGTAAATCAGTAGTCGAGATATACGGTAGATTAGGTCGACGAAAACCTAGCTTACTTAGTACATTACCTAAGTACCAGTGGGAGACGGTGAAGGTTGTGATGCAGCTTTATTCGGCATGAACGACTACACCGCCTAAAGACGGTACGGTACAGCCATGTGACCATGTACTACATAAGGGATGGATGCACAAAATATTACCTACACAAGGGCGCCTCGACGAGTAATCGGCATCTTGCTAAACCTGGATGTCAGCAGGACTATTTAGCAAACCACCTATTGGGCGAGACGTGCGTCCTCCAATAGCCTAAGGTTAGCTTAGTATAGACGACGAACTGCGGGCGCTGCTTCGCATCTGTTCGTCACGCACGTCATCACATTTCATCCGAACTGTCTACCATCTCTTAGGGCTCACTCGGCCAGAGCTCGGTTATCACTTACCTACTCTAAACCACGTGGTTCAGCCCTCATTCGTGTTCTTCAGTTTCCCAGCTTCATGTGCAGTACTAGCCCCATCAACAAACCTGGTCTCGCATGTAAATCACGCCAACCCCGCATATTGGCGCCAAAATGCCCCCAGTAGTTCTTCGAGCCGATACGAGCCCTGAGCCTATCACTAAATAGTGTACGACCTCGTTGCGATTGTTCTACCTAAGTGTCAGCAAGAATGGCGGGAGGAATGATGACAGCTGCGGGTGCTGACTTGGAGAGGCAATCAAGATACCTTCAGGCCATGACGCCATCGACCCGATAGCCTACCGGGCTACAGGACCCCTTGGATTCTTGTCCGACATTAGAGACTACGGTAACCTGGCTCTTGGTGCCCAAGACAACGCTATCTTTTAGGCTGGTGACGTTTTTCAATTCAATACGAACGCGGTTCTGGGCTTTTCCAATAGGTGTTTGTTGTAGCACTCTTGCATCTGCGCGATCGGATTTATAGCATTCATTGTAGCAATGAAGAGCATACCGAGCTATAAGAATGAATAGGATCAGTTGAAAGGGGTGATACAATTGATGAGAAGAAATATTTGTGTAGTCAAGAACAACTTCCTATGCGGTTAAGCTTCGTCTTCGATCTCGTCGTCAGTATCGCTGTCGGATGAACTGCTAGAAACTTCACTTGTTGAATGCGCCGGAGATGAGCGGTGGGAGGGTGAGGTCTTGCGGGATAATTACCTAGTTAAAACTCCTGTCTATTATTAGCCTTAAACTAGTGGCTTTACGGATGGATCTTGCGTCTCAACATAGTATTTTATAACAAAACTAAATGATCTTACACCCTTTGCAGTCGTATCTGATGCCCCAATGATCCTAGTTTATGAGTTGGCTTCAATAATAAATCATTGGAGAATAGGTGTAGGAGCCTCTATTGTCTCAGAGTCGTTTTCCTCGCGGTGGGGTGCCGTCTAATTTCCCCAGATTTAATCCGTGTTACTTAGAGCCGTGGAGGATGAACTCCCGAGAGATATGTTCGTTGATAGCTTTGTTCCCATCTGTTACAAGGCATAGAGACAAAGAGACTTCTGTATTGTAGCTAGGTTAGCCTCACGTAGGTTTGAGAGGCCCTCTCCCAACAACAAGAGTCTATTGCCTACCGCATACTAGGGTTCATGGCACCATCGTCCAGCATTTCGACATTTTTACCTCGCAATACACCCTAGCTTGCGACGCCGCCCACAATTATCTCCTTCGTCAGGCCTATTGCTCGCATCTAAGATGGCGGTGAATATACATATCTATGTCTTCACCTGTCGCCGCGATATGTAGTGGTTGTCTCCCCATGGTATCTTTAATTAGCCACGAAGCTTGCACCTTAAGATACCGCCTTGCTGATATGTTCTTCAACGTCGCCTCAAGCTGCGGCCACGCCAACCGCGCCAAAAAGGAGACCACTTGGTATTGTGACGTCCGCGCCAGCTTTGATCAAGATGTCCAAGATTTCTGTGTGCATCTCCGGACTTGCTCTATCATACCTGTAGAAGAGAGACGATAGCGGTGACCTACCCAAACTGGGTCCTACTATATTCACATCGGCTTCGAGGCCGATCAACATCCTCACTGCGTTCACCAAGGTTGAAGTGCAAAACCCCGCCGTTGTTTTGATAGATGGGGACTATATCGGCATTTCTGGACACTAAGTAGTTGGCTACCACGTCGTTGCTCTCTCTCAGTGCTTCGATGAGAGGTGTGGCGATGTGCTTGGCAACGAGGTTGGTGTTGGCGCCAGCACAGATTAGCAACTGCATATTTCCGAGAGGTGTAAAATGAATGACTGGCAGCGTAGAGTGGTCCGTAACCATAATCATTCTAAATATCTACCTTAAACCTGAACTTTAGAAGCGCGCCTAACCATCTCTTCTCACAGATTTATAAACTAGACTCTGGTTTGCAAGTCGACGATCGGCATTGCCGCCGCCGTTAGCAAAATTTCTCAAAATATTTAACCATCCGCAGTAGACCGCTAATTCCATGGGTTCCGATCGACCACCGTCTCGTAGCTCACCCGGAGGGCTAATGCGAGCGTTGTGCTGTATAAGTAATCTTACTACCTCCTCGCATCCATCTTGAATTGTTGCGAACAGTATCTCATCTGCATTAGCATCAACTTTTTATTAAGCCCTTCATTATTATAGACCAAAGACATTGGCATTTTCTTGCTTTTGTTCAACGCAACGAAGTTAACTCCAACTATAGAACATGCTGTATTTGATGCGCTGAGACGAATGCCTCTAGTTGTGGGAGAGTTATAATTTCTGTAAGGCAGACATGAAATTTCTCAGAAGTGATTCGTCGTTACCGCACTTAGAGGTCGGTCTAATGAGTTATCATAGGTCACGATATGAACTATCGCCGCGAGTTCCCAGACAGTAGGAGGTCGGACTGCGCATAAGATCAATTTTAGCGACTGAAGAATAAAATATTTATTGGGTACATCATCGAAAACTCTAGAGATGACCGATTTGGACATCACATCTATGTTCGATAATTGTACGAAGCTCTTCTTCAACTTCTTTTCGGAGTCCTCAAATATTCGAATGCACCCTTCTGAGGGATTTATATGAGACGGTGCTAAAGTTCCGGTGTGTAGGCGCCGCGGAGGACTCAGGTGCAGCTTTGGAGTGGCTTGGTGACCAGACGCCCGTTGACTTCATTTCCCCGGGCAATTAGGTCGTTATAAACCAGTATGATAACGCGAGAGTCAAGAATTACAGAGCATTGACGGGCTTGCTGGTCGCTACGGCCCTGGATTAGGCCTCGCTGTTGTCATTCTCTAGGCATTGTAGTTGCCGGACGTCTCCCAGAGATCGGAAGGCCGACGGAATATCAGTCGCTCAAGAACCATGAAGGAGGCCTTTTCGCAGATCGGTACTATCAAGGAGGGCAATAACAAGTATATGATGGTATGGAACTGCCTCGAATACGTAATCAAGAAAGCTAATAGCGAGTTACGGTCTAAGAACATCCGGATCAGCTGTATTAAGATGTTAGCGGGTGAGCTCATGCGCAGGGCTTAGAGCTGATGAGTCCGCTAGTTGAATATACTGTCAATACAGAAATACGATCTAAAATTACAAACACACATTTCTAACGCTGGAGAGTATAACAAGAGTAGATATTCTATCTAAATATCTCAGTATGTGAACTAGAAAATCTCAGGGGAAAACATCAATCGGGACCAAATATGAGTTTGATCTTTTCTCTTGGCGATCAATCTAAAATGCCGAGTGAGCTGCTTCCTCTGAGGCTGATAAAAGAAAACCCTCCTGTGTGCAGAAAACCTCTTTACGATAAGAGGCTCCAATGGGGCCCGATCTTAATGTGTATTTCTCCTTGCCAAGTAAGTGACTATCCCCGCGATGCTTGGCGGAGCAATTGTAGCTCCCGGCTCCTTTTGCTACTTGATGACCATGACTTGCTCAAAAGCTCGAATTAGTAGCATGTCTGGATAAAAATATAGAATCTCCAACTAACCTTTCATCAATTGAACGCATGAAGGCCGTCATCTGCATGCACTGAGCCGGGTCATCCTATAGCCATCCAGGCGGATTAGGCGTTCGGCTCCGAAGACGCAACATGTAACGGAGTAACACATCGTCGGCAGTAGTGATGGCTATATCTAGATACAAAGCTTATTTTCCCCCGCACTAAGAGCTTGCTAAGCAACTAACTATCTTTAATTTCTTATGTTCTCTTTCAACGTGGCTGTAACCACTGTGGCGCTTGATGCCAAGTTGATAACCGATCTCTTGGCAGATCCTTGACGTTAAAAATAACACCACTTTGAGTCTGTTGGCGAATACAGGAGCTTTCTTTAGCGCGGGCTTCGGCCCCGAGTGTTTTGCACGCTTTAATCATCGACAGGTGCTGAACTACACTTTCATGCCCAGGACCATCAACATATCGTTGAATTCTTGACTGTGACCACAAAGTCGTGTTCAACATACCTATTCACGACCACCCCAGAGCCTAGATATAAAAGACAATGAGTTCTCTCGAAATTTTCAACATGCCACATCACCAGATCAATCATCTTAAGCGCACCTCGCACTTCACCTCAGCACCAAACCATTAATTACCTCCCTTATCAAAGACTCACTCTTAAATACTATCCCACTTGCAGTCATGCATACTCACGCTCTCTTCCACGTACTCACTGCATATTCTCTTGTAGCACGTACAGATGCAGTTGTTCTCGGCCGCGACATCCCGACTGGTGCCGTGGCTCCGCGCGAGATCCTCGGTCTTAACGTGTGGAAGTTATATGATGCCGTCAAAGACTTCCTAGGGACCGCAAACGCATATGATCCTTCCACTCCGGACAAATGCAACTTATACGTGAGGACTAGCAAGGGCGGAAACGTACGTGATCTTCATATCTCCTCCATTACTTCCGATGCCATATGGAACCAATGCTGAATTGAACAACATAGTGCCAAACGTTTGTCAATTGCGAGCAGAATGATGGATTCGGCCAGGATATGGGGCCTTGGAATGTCTGCTATCTCAATGGCCGGCAGTTCTTTCATCATGACTTGCTCGGGGACTTTTCTGTTACATTTACTCAAGCTGGGGGCGTTAACAGCGATGAAGATGGGTTCGTTTTTATAAGTCCATTCTATTCACACAGCTATTCCGATTAAAACTTAATATACTAACTGACGTCAATCTTGAAGCCTCCACCACCCTGTGTTTCAGTTCGCAGCATTGAACAACTGGGAGCCGTTGAACGTCGAGGATGTTCTCGCTAAACAAGTACGATACTCTGGTTTTCTTTCATATCTAGGTACCTATCAGAGACATCTACTAAATTGTTCCACTACAGAGTGAATCAGGCAATGGAGCCGGTAATCTGTGCACACGAGATAATGACTTCGAAATCCTCGGCTCTGGATGCGGCCTTCCTCAGTTGCAACGAGCTGCCACTAGTGCATTTGGTATTAGTCTGATAAACCCAGACTCTGACAAGGATGGCTTCACACCAGGGTGGTGTAAGTGGCTCCGTTATATACCCGAGGTTCAACATCATGGTTACCACGAGATACTAACCGTGTGCCCAACTTACAGGCACAGCCCACGTGATCCAATACCAGCGAAACGAATACGGCAACGGCGACAAGTATGCCTTCGCGGTTCAGATCTTCGACGGCGCGGGCGATCAAATCGGATCGGTGCAGAAGCATGAAGTGGACGATGCGGGCGGACTCGCCGTTTACTCTAAGCTGCCGTATGCGCTCACGCTACAGGTTGGCGGCGCTGACGAGGACCCTGTCTCCTTTTCGTATGGAGCTGCGACCTGGCTATGCACTAGTAACCAGCGTACACCACAAGCAAAGCAAAGCAAAAAACGCGCTTTATTTGGCTTTGCTTAACTTAAGCTAATAAATCAGCTTTTTTTTTTGCTTGAAGCAAATCTTTTATTTAACTTAACTTAATTAATTAATAAGTAAATCAAGTAATAAATAAAAGGTATAAAATTAAAAGGGACACAAACAAAGCAAGCAGAGCGCTCGGAGCGGTATATAGGGCCGTAGCAGATATAGTAAATGTAGTAGATATAGCAAATATAGCGGATATAGTAGATATAGCGGATATAACGTAAACTATCGATAAAAGCAGTATAATATAAACTGCAATATAAAACTACAATATAAATTTTTCATCAAATATACCCTATAAAAAATCTAGAAAAATCAGCAAAATTACTTGCAAATATTTACAAATAATTGCAAACAATAAAAAATATTTGCTTTGCTTAGGCAAATAATTTAAAATCGTTGCTTTGCTTTGCTTGGTCAAGTTACTTACAAGTCAAGTCAAGTATTACTTAGCTTATGGTATACGCTGCTGGTAACAAAGATGACGAGGGCGAGCACCAATGCAACCTTGGGGAAGGCAAAGCGCACGGGTTCGAAAATGGTGACCGTGAAGGTGATATGGGCTTTACTTGCTAACTACGGTAAGCTGTGAAGCGGCTGGTTGCAATTAACTTGGTGGAATTGTCCAACAAGGGGTCAAAAATAGGGGCGTCCAGCACTTAACCGCCTTCACAATGTGTACATGACTTTTACTCAGCTTTTCGTTGTTTTATTTCCATTTAATTCGATTGCATATCCTTAATTAAGAAGATACATATTCATACATGTGTCCATTTTCGCCCTGGATGCGTAATGGTTAGCCTATCTCCCCAGCTATGGTTAGTGTGACGAATGTGACCTGGGCTAATTCGGTATATGTAGGTGAGAGCAGCACAACTAGCAATGTAAATTTTGGGCTTACGATTTTGTCCCGAATAGAACCGTGGTATTGAGCACACAGTACAAGGACTCAGTTGACTTATAGTAGTAGTCATTCTTCCTTCCATCACAACAAGGGAATAGGAACAACCCACTCATCGACCATATATGGTCTCTCCCATCCTTCCCTCACGTCTCTCTTAAACACCCGTCCGGGCTTCCGGAGACTTAACAATCCCAGTCACCCGCGGTGTAGCCTCTAACTCATAGATATGGACGTTGCATCCAGGCAATTCCGCCGGGATTGGCTTGCTACCCGCTTCGCATATATCCCCTCCGTCGAGTTGAGGGATCTTGGGTTCGATATTAGATGAAGCGTTTGATGGGCCACTACTCAGCCTGCGCTGGTTCCAGTACTTGCGTAACAGTGATAAGGTTGCCACGGCTAGTATTACGGTGCCAAGTGTCACGCCGACACCTATGCCGATTGCTACTTGTGCTTGTGGGTGAGAAGAATGAGGTGGTGATGAGGATATTGCATCCGTGGCGCTGGGCAATAGAGACTGAGTCGACGGAGCTATCGACGTTGATAAAATTGAAGTTGAACCCTCTAGTACACGGTCTTATAGAAAGCCGAACGAGTTAGCTTTATAGGGATCTCTCTATACTAAAATGAAGACGCCGGGTTAAGTGTCACAATATCTGATAAAAGCCGTGGCTTACCGGCGTGGCTGCAATCGTACACACTGGAACAGTTTCTTTGCTCATGTGTGTATAGGAACCTTGGGGCTTGAGCATAACATGCGAAAGAGGTGTTATAAGTATTACTCGCATTGCCTGCGATTCTTCTCGGTCTTGGTCCGAGGGTGACCGTGAAACCGGTTTGATGCTTCGATCCTGCATCTTCGAATGTAGCTGTTGTCGTGCTATTTTCCCATCGTCTCAGTCCCTCATTGGGAGAAGTGACCACCGCGATAGTGTCAGGGTTGGGAATTGGTGCGCTGGAGTAATACGCCGCTTCTGACTGGGAATCTTGGCCCCCCCTGCAATCTACTAAGAACACGTCTGCGGGTAGATATGTTAGGATATGCGTGCTGTAGACAGTTGGAGGGTTGATAAAAAGGGCTATAGCGAATATTGGCGGAATATATTTGAATACTCTTACGTTCTTGGGGATATTTTAGGTCGTCTTTCTTTTCAATCACCATCATGCTTAACCGCCGAGAAATAATCCTCGTAAATATAGAGCATTTCGAGGAGTGAATAGGGGAATAACCACATATATGTGACGTACTGTTTGGTCTTGTCTATTATGATAGGACTATTGTGACTTCATAAGTTGCCTAGACTGCTGCGCCTTGGGTCGCCACAGCTTCTAACAGTGCTCGCGGGTTGAATAATAGGGGAAATAGCATGATAATTTATACCTCGGCCAATTACGGTTTTTACATGCAACGCAAGCCAATTTGTGCGACACTCTCTTGTAGCTGCCAAATATCCTGTGGTCAGCTGATTAAACACTGCATTGCCGATGGGGTTCAGCATCTTAGATCTAAAGAGATGTGAAGGCAGCTGAAACAGGAGGCCTCATCTCCTGACGAATGATGCCGCCTGGGGATACTGCATGTAACTCTGTGATTCTTTGCCAGCAGCCAATTCCGTCGTGTATGTAGACGTAGCCCCCAATGCACATATGCAGGACTCACGAAAGGAATGGGGGCAGCTCTTTACAGCGCTCGGCATACCTTATCCGCTGAAGCCTCATCGTGTCCATCCACCAATAAAATCGATATTGTGCGGATAGATTCTCATGCAGAATCTAGAGCTAATCACCGAGTTGGTGGTTGGATGATACACAGCCGTAAGGCTAGTATTATTGGCCGACATTTGAATGACGCTCTAACCTGGTTAGCTAGGAGCACTGGGCGATGCTCGACTTGCCATATTGTTGCTGCAATACCTGCATAAGGACAGACTGGGTGTCGGGATGTTTCGGAACTTCCCTTACTTAGAATTTATTGAGGATGAGGCTGGGGCATTAACTGTGATATGATATCAAGAACCTCAGGTTCGAAGAATATAAAAGCGGGACAATTACTTAAACCCCACGTATTGAACGCGGGGGCATTATCCCCTGAAGTTTACCGGCAACGTTTTGCATCGGGAAGGCAGCATTCACTGTAGACTACCCCACCATAGACCTGCCCCCTCTCTCAAGTGCCCTGAATTCGGGGCTCAGTTATTCGTGAACTGGGTCAGGTGCTCCCCTACGCATCATTATCGCCACGGATGGGATAAACATAATTATAGCTAGCTCCCAGGACAGTAGTGCGTATAGTATACGAGACTACGCGCAAAACCCAAAGTCCAGTAAAGTATGGCCTCCTCTCTAATGTTAGAAAATACCCCCTTTGGACTGCTTTAACCTAGGCTAGTATGGTATCTATCATGCTATATCAATACTAGGATGACTCGGCACTGTAAGCTGATAGACGATTGTAATATTCATGTTGAGTCCTCGTCTCATCAAGACTAAAACATCAAGCCAACCCTCTTCATCAAGGATTATCAAACTGCGACTAGAATCGGTCCTTCGGAGCGGACTATTACGAGGCTATTCATAAAGCTCCCTGTTATAAGTGGGATATATAACCATTTATAACCTCCAGAAATCTAGTTATGTCATTATATATCTATATGATCTGCTCAAGTAGTCTAGTAGGATCACACATATATACCTATGCGCATATATACGACTTTTTAAGCTCTGGTAGGTGCTCTTCGTTACGTCCTCACTACACGGTAGCGGCTAAACGCGGGATATTCTATTATTTTGATCCAGGACAAAGATTTGAGCTGTTCCATTAGCCGATAGGAAACAATACCGTCTTGCAGGGACCGCTCATAGTCCAAGATTTGAGGAGATCAAAACCTGGTGACAGACGCAATAACGACCAAACTGTGAACTTTCGACTGTAGAAGCCACGTAAATACAAACCCATGAACACGAAGAAGTCGCGCTCAATTAGGCAGAGCGTCAGAGGGGATGTTGCTGAAGCTGTTCCGCTGAAAATATCTCTGGACGGGAACTTTTCGGGTTGTCTCGACGCTGCTCTTCTGCAAAACAGAAGCTGTATCTATATAACCAACCAAGGACTCGCTGCCGAAGGAGTTAGACCCCTTCGGGCAAAGACATCTCTCGTACCCTATACCCATACTAACTGTCCTCGATACGACAACTACTTGAATAATCTTTCGAGATCTATGTTATAATTGGTCTCTAATTAGCTGGGAGTGACACCTATCCACTCCGTTACCCCCTATTCTCCCCAGTAGCGAGGTGGATAGGTAGTGCGCTTACCAATACATCAACTCAATATATTGCTTGGGGAGGACCTAAACAATTTGAGGTTCTAGGAGTTAAGTCGACCGCGGTAGTTGTTTTCGTTGCGTTAGCTAACGTTTTGCGCAATCCTGTTGTTTTAGTCCCTAGGTAAAAGGAACGACATGAGGGATATACGTAAGCACTACCGCATCAGCCGCTGGCATACGTATTCCGTCTCATGCGCTCTCCTCCTATGAACTTAATTAGCGCGGGGACCAATTGATCAACCTTAGCCTATTGAGCTCTACAATACTGTGAATTATTACCAACTAAGATGAATTTAATATCCATATTCTGATGTTCAATTTTTGCCCGATTCCCCTATTAGCGACAGGCATGATCTGATATTATCGACAAAAGGGAATTGCACTAACCTCGACTAGCGGTATCTGGAGGACGTGTGGTGGGCTGTCAATGGCATAGAGGAGCAACACAGCCCACCTTTATCGATGGGTAGAAATCACAAGGGAAAAATAAGAACGACCTAATGACATGGCAATAATCCCCCGTTGACTTATCTAATGATTGAGTTTCAGGGCGCGCCGCTGTCAAATAGCCCATTGTCCCTAGACAGACTAGGCTCACGATAATCCTCAGGTGAAAGTGGATCGCGACACGCGGCACCGCGTAACTCTACCCATTCCTTCACTGAATGGTCAGAACCCCCCTAGATATTTCCCTCTAGTTCAGATTTAGTGGCCTGGGAAGACGTAAGACAATTGTGGCTGATGAATTGAATTGTATATGAGTGCTAGATAAGTAGGTAGTTATCGCGGGAGTGGTCAATATATTCATTCTGTCTTGTTGGGAATTGCGACATTACTACAAATGATGTTGCCACCGCAACATTAACTGCCACAGCACCACCGACAACATGTACGGCTTCAATTCAAGATCGAAATTAACGGCAATGCCCGTCGTCTTACTCCATATAAAAATATTAATATTATTCACTCTCTTAACCTTTTCACCTGTAGTCTACGCTGACGTCCCGCATTTCACAAACCTAACTTCATACCAAGCGGGCGCCTGGGCGAAGTGCCAACACAGGCATTCTTTTCATCTCCCGTGATAGCGCCCATATACCAGGTCAACAAGTTCGACGCAGCCAAAATCGACGACTCGGGTTTCATCTTCCTGACAGGCGGGTACGGCGGGTACGGCCCAAGCATCATCTCTGCCAAAGACCTCAGCCTAGTCTACGCAGACCAGGGGTATAATTTTGCACAAGCGGCCCACACGGCTACATTATTTGGCGAGCAGGTCCTTGTTGTGTATGCCGGGGATGCGGTCAGGATATATAACAAGCACTACGAGCTCCTGTACGCCGTGACGCCACAGGGCGACCTCCGGGGATCGTTCGCGGATTCGCACGAAGCGCATGTCACCGATGACGACACGGTCGCGCTGGTCGTGGGCCGCGTCGAAAAGGCAGATTTATCGGTCATCGGCAAAGGCGAGGACTATCTCACGAACATCCTGATCCAGGAAGTCGAGCCGCGCACCAACACTGTCCTATTCCAGTTCGACCTGCGCAGCTATTTCCATGTTGAGGATTCGTTCTGGCCGTACGACGGCTCCGGACCGTATCAATTCTCCTCCGCGTTTGACCTCTGGCACGTCAATTCGGTCGAGAAGACGCCGGCTGGGGATTTTCTTGTTAGCAGTCGACATCTGCACTCGATCTTCCTCGTGGATGGCGTTACCCGCGAGGTCAGATGGGTCATCGGCGGCAAGAGGGGCAACTTCACTGACGTCTCGACGAATTCTTCGGCCGTGTTTCACTGGCAGCATAACGCACATTTCACTGCCGAGAACAGGATCTCCCTGTTCGATAACCAGGCTGTGTTCAACGGCTTTTGTACCGGCGAAGAAACTGGGCACGGCTGCTCGCGCGGTCTCGAAATCGAATTCGATACTAAGGATTGGACATACTGGGTTGTAAATGAGTGGTACCATCCCCAGAACATCGTCTCTGCGTCCCGTGGTGGCGTTAGTCGCACCCCCAAGGGCAATACCCTCGTTGCATGGGGTCAGAACCCAATGTACACCGAGTACACCCCTAATGGTGAATTAGTTTTGGACGTGCAGCGCGGCCAAGTCCTACCGTTGGATCATGGCATTGAACCCGTTATTGCGTACCGTGCTGCTAAGGCCGATTGGGTTGGCTTGCCGATGTGGCCACCTTCTATCGCGGCGAGGGCCGACGGGGATAGCATGGTTGTTTATGTTTCCTGGAACGGGGCCACCGAGGTGGAGCGATATGTTCTTGTGAGTGAATTGTGCTTTTCGTTGCTTTGATGGGGGGTATGCTATGTCGTCCGATATGAACTAATATGAGCCAGTTCGCGTCGGATAACATCACCAAGTTGAACGGCGTCGGCGCCGTGACGGCCGTATTGGAACGCATGGGCTTTGAGACGTCGTTCCGCCTCACTGACAATAGGAGGTATGCTCGTGTCGCCGCGCTTGATCGCAACGGCACGATACTGGGTTATACCATGGCCTTCGACACCGTGACGCAGAAGACCCTCGACCCTGGGTATCCGATCGATGATTTAATTGCCTTGAAAAGGATAGATGGCATCCGGATGCTCGGTATCTCAGTGCTGTCGTATGCAGCCGTATTGCTAGTTGTTGGGTTTGCTGTGTAAGTGTGCCTCTTTTGTTTTTCTTGCCTTGAGGTCTCAGGCAACTGGCGCCACTCAGAGTTTGGGGCGCTCCGTGCCAATTAAATCTATTCATTTATGGTGAGCTAATATGCTGTTCAGGCTACTAGGCGTGTTGATAATACGCAGCACACGTGCCGGTATCCGATGGGGTCACGGTGGAATAGCCGACTACAAGAGGAAGAGTAGCGATTTTGTTACCCGTGTGTTCCGTGTAATAAGAGCGAGAATGGGGACTGGTGATGATGCGCGCCATGATCTAGGCGAAGAGGAGAGTCTTATTGGTGGGCAGGGGAAGCAAGCATGAGCATGGACAGGACATAGATACCACAGCGCGCGAGCATTATCTTTTTTGTTATAGAAAGTTGTATGTCTACATTGACCCAAATTTGATTTCCGAGACATCTTGCGTATACCCAGGTAGAGTGGCTGTGGTGGCGAGGTTGGTGTTAGCGGCACAAATCACTGAAATCTGCCTAGCAAGATAATTAAGGCGTATTAGGCGCTGAAAGCTTTGTAGCACAGTGCTTTACTAAGTACGTTGCCTAAGTATTTAAGTCTGAGCACGACTGTACTTTATATATAAGTCGATTTCCAACCTGACGTGGAAATAAGCTGGGGTTGCCCGAATACCCGTTGAAATCTAGCGCAATCTAGAGCAAAGTGGTTTGATGTTGCGATAGTAGAATTCGGTGATCAAGAATCCGACCTTGGATCTCGGGTGTGGCTCTCAGCCGCACGACGCTAACTGTACCGCTTACAAAGGCTCCCCTCTTCTCGCTCGCCGACCGGAAGACTTACAAAGAAATCTGTGGACGATATAAAATCGCTCTACGAAGCACTCGGTCTTAAAATCAGGTTAAACAAAAAGCATCAATAGGCGTCAGATCCTGCAATCGTGAACGTCTTAATCTGCATCGTCTTAGCCACACTGAAGTTGAACAATGGCAGCTTTCTTCGCCTGGGGCAATGTCCCCAACTCATTCGTAGTCGCGAATGGCTCCTTGCTGGACTAGTAAGGACACTCGCTCGGAACTACGATTACTAACTAATGTCACCTAGCGAAAACCTCCCGCCAGATTACGAGGGCAAATTCAAAGTGAATGAATGGAATGCCATGCAACTGAAATCGTTCTATACAGGCCCAAACGGTTACCACTGGGCCATAACGCCCAACAACAATTGTGAGAGGCCACGCCTTGGACTGATTTAGCATTAGTATCAAGTATTGGACGTCTCACTCTCGATGCTGATTCCAAAGCAGGGTCAGCCCGATGCCCACAAGACATGATACCGTACCTTCAAACGGAGAGCATGACTATTGGTCCCGACGGCCTTGCCCGTCCGGGTCGTGGGCGCGCCACCTTCGTTGCGTTCGCCCCAGGCGGCACATGCTGGTTTATTCGCTACAGCACTAACCAGTGCCTATGGGGTCCGGATCCCCGCTCGTTTCCCTCAACGTGGAGGTCGATCGTAGATGACCTCGAAAGAACCCACCCACGGAAGGACGAGTGTATAGAGTTCGTCACGTTTGGTGCTCATGAGCTGTTGTTGACCCGATTCGAGAACGGCAATTCTCTCATGCTGCTGCCCCAGGACCCAGCAATGCGGAGCCGCATCTCGACGACTCTGGTCCAGGAAGTCGAAGAGCGACTGGCGGCGGGCTGGACCTTGGGGAATCGCACGACCCTGTGTGAGTTTGATACCGAACGCTGGTTTATCGAGTGGAAACGGGGCACCATGTCTGAATTCAGGTTTAATATGGGACACGGAGAAAAGAGCAAGCAGGACTTGGAACGAGTGTCGAAAGTTCTGTCGGGTGTGGGGAATGATGCTGCGCTTGTCGCCAGTCATCAAAATGCTCAACTTGTAGGCGCTATGCTATATTTTTCAGCGCACTCGTTACAAACACTAACTTTTCTGCGAATAGGTGGCAGCACAAGGGGCTTTTGTTCAGTCGGTGGCCATCAACAGGGGCTTTTTCGGAGGCTGGTAGTAATTCCTAGGAACCCTGCGCTTGAGGTAGGCAGTAGATACTTGATGTTGCGCGAAGGTCTCTAATCCGCCTTCGTTGACTAATCCGACTATACAGAGAAGTCCCCTTGTTGTCATGCAATCTCCAGCGTGACAATAATTAATATTGATATCATGACAGCCCGCCTCTCCCTGACAGCTGATACATCATCACAGAGCTCTCAGTGACTCACCGGCCCGGCGCATAGAGATAGACGCGACCATGATAATAACGTAAGTAGTAGCGTAGAGAACAATGTCGCCCTTTCCAGCATCCGTCAACACTGCTAGGCTTGCCTCAAATAGACGCGTGAAGGTTTCAATCATAGCGAGACCTACGTGCTAACAGGTAATGATGTATATAAGTTTTGTGGTGCCATCTACAATCTTGCCTTATTTGCCGTTTCCTTCAACTGCCTTCGTAATATCTTCCCACTAGCCGTCCTAGGCAACTCCGGGACAAAATGCACACCTCCTCGGAGCCTCTTGTAATGAGCAACGCGCCTTTCAACCCAACCCTGGAGTTCTACAGCGGCTGCCTGTTCCAGCGAGCTCGCGTGCCGGTCTGTTGGCTGCCAACCGAGAGTTCGCACGATATACGCCCGCGGGACTTCTGTCGTGAGCTTCTTGTCGTATACCGGAACAACACAGGCATCGGAAACTCCCTCGTGTTCCAAAAGGATAGCCTCAAGCTCCGCGGGTGCAACCTGAAACCCTTTATATTTAATCAGCTCTTTGATACGATCCACCACCCACAGATAACCGCCGTCGTCCAGAATTCCGACATCCCCTGTTTTAAAGAATCCGTCACTCGTGAATGAAGCTTCTGTTGCTGAAGGGTTGTTGCGGTAACCTTTGAAGATATTCGGCCCGCGAACGCATATTTCGCCTGGCCGACCCCCTTTCGTGGTCTCAACTGCCGAGTTGTCGATCTCTAATAGCTTGGCTTCTTGATTGGGAAGTAACCAGCCAACTGAGCCATTAGCAACGGGAAATTGGGAAAGAGACTAAATTTATGTCAGCCACTGTCGATTATAACGCAAAATTAGGCCATTACTAACCACCATAAAAGTTGCAGGACTTGTCTCTGTAAGCCCGTACCCCTGTAAGAGCTTGATATCATGGTAGGCGTAAATAGATTGGATGAGCTTTAGGCTGAGTGGTGCGCCACCAGATATCATCAATCTAATGGGCGATATGTCACGCAACTTAGGTGTTTTGGGTTGCAAAAGCATCGCGGCCACAGGAGGAACAATATAGGCAACAGAAACCTGATGTAGTTGGATCGTCTTGTAAAAGCGCTCAAGATTGAAATTAGGCATCACTATTACTCGTGCGAGCTTATAAAGTGACTGTAGCGCCATTATAGTTAGACCTAGCATAGGCCCGTTATCAGTCGCGAGGTAGATGAAATAAGGATGAGAATACGTATTCGTACCATATATGTGGAAAAGAGGAAGGAATGCGAGAACTACATCCGTAGGAAACATTGGTACGGCTACACCGTACATAAGGATGTTTGACACAATATTATGGTGTGAAAGCTCGGCCCCCTTTGGAAGCCCAGTACTATAAGCAGCTTTATCAGTGACGAGAAGCTATGATTGGATTCTAAGACCTCTTCACTTACGTTCCAGACGTGTACACAAGGACGGCGATGTCGTTCTCCGAGTCAATATTGCATTTGACGCTTTCAGTAGTAGAATTTGCCACAAGATCTGAGAACGCTATAATCTTGCTAAGTGGCGAGAATAGCGAGACCGGCTGCAAAAGGTCTGGCAATAATATGATTTTGTCATGGTTAATACCAATTTTCCGTGCCACGTTCATTACAATTGGCAAATATGGTTGCTGAGTGACGATAACACTTCCTCCAGAGTCGCGAAGCTGGTGGGAAAGTTCGTCTACACCATACGCTGGATTAGCAGGTGAGACGATCCCACCAACCTGCAGAGTCCCGAGAATCACAGGAATAACATGAATAGAGTTCGCGCAGAAGAGAAGAAGGACTTGGCCTCGGGTGAAGCCCAATTGATTTACTAGGCCATGACTAAAGCCTAAAGCTGTCTCTTCGAGCGTAGCTGCTGAGTATTTCTGCGACCCATCTTCGCTAGCAAGGAGCACTATTCATAACATGTTAGCGAATACATCACTCTTCACTGTAACCAGGACTTACCTCGACTCTCGTCTGCCTGGGTGAATGCACCCCAGATTAGAGACGCAATGTCGGTCTTGGGTATTTGCACGGACGGGTAAGGTGATTGGAATGGCATTGCTTAGAGTTGTCGGGCTACATGTGATACCGTAGATTATCACCGGAGGGGGTCAAGTATAGCCCAAAATCCCATTCGAATAGATGTTAGCGAGGCGCTATTAGTAGAGAAAAAGGTAGTTCAAGTCATCCAATCCGGCTCCCTTTCGCCACCGTGCTTTCTTTCGTGTGTGCTGTTTAGCCCTGCCTAATACTGTGTGAGCGTAAACGCTGCCACGTTATGATGCCCCCGGACTCGTCGCGGAGTTAATCTGTCAGCAGAACCTCCGATATCATAAGAGATGCGGAATGACATGTCATGCATGCAGCTTACCGCCCACGCGCCGTAATAACTAACCTAATATCTGCTATGCTTTCTAGCCATTGTTGTTTACGATTCGGGGCCATAGCACAATATGACGAAGGTCCCAAGCTATTATGCGTCGCGGTTGCATTCACATTGACAAGGGCACTCTAGTTTCGCTCGCATAATTTGAATATCTTCAGTTTTGTAGAACAGCTAAGTCCTTGTTGTTTTGAACTCGACATCAATTCTTTTCACTATAGTGAATTAGAACCCGAAATTATGTTTGCAGACTTCGATGCACAGCTGGTCGATATGTCGACTTTCGCGATGATATTGGGTGGGATAGTGTCATTGGTGAGTTCCGCTTTGGCTATCTTGGCAACTAACGATGCTTTAAAAAAAAGAAGAAAGGAAAAAGGAGAGAATCCTCACTGTAGCTGTTAAAACGTTTGCAGATAGGATAGGTTGCTAATATACAAGTTTCCAGTACTTTGCCTACATATTAGCAGTGGTCGTATACAATCTCTTTTTCCATCCTCTTGCCCGATTTCCAGGGCCTTGGCTCCATGCAGCTACACCAATTCCATATGTTGTAGCCCAAATCCAAGGTCGGCTGCCGTTCATGTTTGGCCCTCTTCATGCCAAATACGGTGATGTGGTTCGCGTGCATCCAAACGAGCTGTCGTTTAATTGCGAAGAAGCCTGGAAAGATATTTACTCCCTTAGGGCCGGACGAACCCCCATCACAAAGGTACCCGGTTTGACAGCACCCTCACACGAAGGTGTCTTCAACATCGTTACCACTGTTAATGTATCGGATCATAAACGTTACCGCACTACGTTGAGTCCATCTTTCTCGGATAAGTCACTGAGAGGCCAAGAACCGATTGTTATGAAATACGTCTCCTTGATGTTGGAGAAGATGCGGAAGCATGCGGTGGATCGCCCTGATGAGCCGCAAAACCTCATGGATTGGCTCAATTGGATGGCATTCGATCTCATCGGCGATCTCACATTTGGTGAGTCACTGAACAGCCTTGCAAATGAGACGAGTCATCCATGGATGGCCAACATGTTTGACTCGTTCAGGATCAACCTGTTCTCTCGTGCAGCTAATCAGCTGCCCCATATTGCACCTCTATTACGGCGCAAGTTCATTCCACCAGCGATGGCGAAGCAGCGAGCTCAGCATGCCTCTTTCACGGGGGCCAAGGTCGACCAACGCATGGCCATGGATACCGACAGGCAAGATTTCATGAGCTCCGTTCTCCCGTACGATGAAAAGAAATCCAAGATGACGTTGCCCGAGATCCGCAACACTTATGGCGCATTGATGATTGCGGGTAGCGAGACAACAGCAACGACCTTGGCCTTCACGGTCTGGTGGCTCTGTAAGAACCCGGATTGCCTAGCGACGCTAGAACATGAAGTTAGAAGCCAGTTTCAAACACAGCATGATATCACGATTTCATCAGCTACTTCTCTAAAATATTTAAACGCCGTGCTCATGGAGAGCATGCGGATACAGCCTGCGGCACCAGCTTCACAGCCGCGCATGACGCCGAAGCACGGCGAAGTTATTGCCGGACTGCACGTCCCTGAAAAGGTAATCCCTCCCGTATTTATTTCTGTCAAAGCGAAATGTGAGAAGATTAATGAGCGGTGCGTGGCATTTAGACAATCGTTGCAATACCACCCGTATGCATGTATCATGATGCAAGAAATTTCAAAGATCCATTAAAATTTGTCCCACAGCGCTGGCTGGATGAACCAACATACCAGTCTGATAAGAGGTCTATTTTTCAAGTCAGTATAACTTGCCAGTCTCGAATTAATTACGTTGCCAACATCAATTGCTAGCCATTCTCCGTCGGCCCTCGTAGTTGCATTGGTAGAACGTAAGTGCTCTTCCCCCCAGTCATGATTACCAACTTGCCTTGAGACGCAGATACTGATAACAGGGTCTAGTCTAGCCATGAACGAGATGCGAGTGGTTCTCGCGCGGCTAGTATGGAATTTCGATGTTGTCCTAACGCCCGAAAGCGAGCAATGGGCCGAGCGTCTGAAGATTTATGTGCTTTGGGAGAAAAGGCCATTATGGGTCAAGCTAAGGGCACGGGAAGTCGATTCGTAAAAACCCTGAATAGTATTTGTGGGAAATATCGACAAACACTACTGAGCCTAACCGTCATTTACATAGTCTGGGCTAGGTTCCTAACAATATCTTTACAAAACCTGACTGGAAGGCTACTTGATTCAGACTATGCACGAGCAATCTCTACCTAAAGTGCTTCGTTTAGCCCAGGGCGGGTAGCTGATTTTGATCAGAGATTCAGACACAGGACTATTCAAGCAGTTAAACACCACTGGATAGATCAATCTCCCGCCTAGCTATATTAATAACAATCCTCTTATTAGCACTACTCGTTAATATTGGCATCTCAACACTTTAATCATAAGCTATACACGCCGATAGA
Source organism: Xylaria polymorpha (assembly GCA_003426235.1). Taxonomy (NCBI): domain Eukaryota; kingdom Fungi; phylum Ascomycota; class Sordariomycetes; order Xylariales; family Xylariaceae; genus Xylaria; species Xylaria polymorpha. The sequence goes on from NQIM01000050.1 coordinate 77,232, forward strand.
CTAAAAATGATATATCAATTGTCTTCGAAGCGTTATTCTCGTAATGTTACTAAATTAGTATTCTCCATCATATATAATCGTCCGTTCTGTCAAGTAATTCGAGTCCGTGGTCGGCTCATTCTGCGTAACCACCCGCGTAACCAAAGCGCTGTCTACATAAGCCCGCACCTCGGCGATCTTCCCCATCTCGTCCCATCTTGTGCTCCAGCTATACTGGTTCACAAATGGCATGCCGTTCAGCATAGTGACGTTCCCCAGCAACTCCTCGACGCTCCATTCCTCGTCGCATCCGCCAACTACTCGGACGAGACTCGTAGTGCCACCGGGCTGCTCGATCTTGCCGAGACGAATGCTAGTGCTGTTGTAGAAGTGCTCTTTACTGTTGTAATGTCCGGCTAGCGGGTGAGTGCCCATGACTCGCCAGGAGACGTCATCTAATACGTAAGAGTAGAAGAGAGAAGTCGACCCGTTGACCATGGCGTTGAAGACGTCGGTGATATATTCTTTTGGGGGGTAGGTGCATGATGGATCGCTTGCAACCCAAGGGGCCTGTATTCGCTTGCTTTGTGGCGTGGCGGTGCAACAGCAGGCGAGAAGGAAAGAGAGGTTGGTAATGATTCCAGGCATTATGTTTAGGGCACAAGTAGGATGTGTACTTTCGGGATCTTAGTCGTAGTTAGCCCTGGGGATATCCGCAGCGGTCTAAAGAACGGGTTCATGTTGGCAGCAATTTAGTATTGCATCTTATTTGTACATCACATGCCTACGCGCCGCCCCATCTGTAATCTTATGTTACTGTAGGTCTACCTGCCTCACTTCAATTGCATGCTGTCAGCATGTGAAACCCTGGCATTTTCAACTGAATATCACTATTGCACCTATAGTGCCGCAGGATCTAGCCAATTTTTGTCGTAACCTGGGAAGGGTAGGGGTTTCTGACCCTGCTGCATCATGACAAGCTAATGCGAGCTTATACGCCGTGCATGGTCATGCTATTAGGAGACAAGGATCTGCGTGAGACATTGTCATTCCGTTGTCAAAACTCGATATGAGTAATTACATAGAGCCTTTCTAACTTTTCTATGGTTTGGAATTTTTACCGCCGATCATAGCGTATTTCGTCCCGACAGTAGAATAATATTCAATCAGAGGCCGCCCAGCGTGGGGGCTATCGTAACAGCATAGCTATATCGCCCAATTTCCTGATCGCAGCAGCTATCTCGTGCACATTACGCGAATCCCTCGGTACCTCGTGGCCCATGTCATGAATCAACAGCTGTGCCGGTCCCGGCGTACACAGACTCGCCATGCGCACCGTATGCTCGTAAACAAAGTCCTTGCGACCAGCAACGGTGAGTGACGGTATGTCGATATAGCCCCCCCATGCAAGCATCAAAGAGAAGCTCGCCGGAATCAAGCTGCCTAAACGGTGGCAGCGACGACATGAAGACGGCACAGCGAAGCCCTAGGGCGCGTAGCGGCTGGTGTGGACGCGTCTTCGCGTGATTGACGAGAAAGCCGAAGGCGAGGGTAGCACCGTGTGAGAAACCCATCAGACCGTCAAATGGGCCTTCGTCCCCTGTGAGAACGTCGTAGATTAGCTGATACGCCTCCTCGACGCTCGTGTCGTCCGAAGTGTTGGTCGAACGTGGCCATTTGAAATATGTGTAATAAGGCGAGTCGAATGTGCCTGCTACCCCTGGTCCTGGCTCCGAGTCAAGCTCCCCGTCGACGAAGACAAAGTCTGCGCAGTCGTATTTTGAGAGCTCCCGGATTATTGGGCCTGTGGATTGTTTGATATCAGCTTTGAGTTCCCGAGATCGAGAGAATTGCAAAGCTTGGAAGACAAACCTAACTGAGCTTGGAAAATCTGCCACGTTCATTAGCATAGGCCCTGAGTTCGGAAACATGAGGATTTCTTGACTACTACACGCACATCTGAGTTCGTGCCTGCTCCGTGGAGGCAGAGGTATCGGAGAGGCGGCATTATTGTCTTGGTTTCCTTGAATGTAACAGTTAGTGAATCACGGACTACCTGGGTCAACTCGGACGTCGATGCGTGCTCTGGTAAAATATACTACATGATGCAGACATTGAAGCTTACGCTACGGGACCTTATGACTCCGCAGGTAAGGTTGCAGCAATGATTCTGCAACCCTTACGGCCCTAGAGCTACTAGCAGATAAGAGAGATAGGGGCTAGATGAGATATCTAGAAATGTTGCTGAAGAAGCGATCGCCCACGTTTCACGGCGGTAGCTATTCATAGACTTACATCACCTCTTCTTCAAGTTGTAAATTCGACGCCTCTATTAGCCTCATAGTCCAGTATATAATCACAATGTCAACCGAGAGCTGGGACCCGGTCTTAGTCATGATCAATGACTTTGTCTATTCTAAGAAACACTACTCAGACTACCCGGTTGAAACGCTGACTTTGGCCCGTTTAGCGCTTAATGATGCGCTCTGCTGCGCCGTGGAGTCGATTTCCAAAAGCGTCGTCTGCCGCAGTCTTCTTGGCCCTGTGATCCCGGGCACAATTGTTCCGAATGGTGTTAAAATTCCGGGAACGAGTCATCAGGTCGACCCAATCAAAGGCGCTTTTGACCTGGGAACGGCCATTCGATTTTTGGATCACGACGATGTCCTTGGGGGGTTGGAATGGGGACACCCAGCAGGTAATCCATAGCGCAAAGTCAAACATATGAATAAAGATTGGACATTGATGCTCTTGTAGACAACCTCGGTGCTCTTCTTGTTATTAGCGACTACCTGTGTAGAAGCCGCAAGTCAACGGTCACAATTGGCGTCTTGCTAGAGGCTCTTATCAAAGCCTACGAGATACAGGGAGTCATGCTGATCCGTAATGCATTCAACGCGCGAGGCCTTGACCATGTGGTACTCGTCAAGACTGCATCTGCTGCCGTAGTATCATGGCTGATGGGCCTGGACAAAGAACAGGGCCTTGCAGTTCTATCTCATGTCTTCATGGACAATGTACCATTGCGCCGTCTACCGGCACGGATCAAACACAATCCCAAGAAAGGGGTGCGGGCGGCGGGCGACGCTTGCAGCCGGGCTATTCAACTTAATATGCTGGTTCAAGCCGGACAGCCAGGCGCTCCATCCGTACTTACTGCGCCTAAATGGGGTTTCTATGACTCCGTTTGGGGCGGCAAGCCCTTCGAGTTTCCCATAAAGCCTTATGACTGGGCTATGAAGAACGTCTTCTTTAAGTTGATGCCGGTGGAAGGACACTCGATCTCAGCAATCGAAGCCTGCCTTGTCCACCATGGAGATTTGACGGCAAGGTACGGCCTCTCGGCCTACAAGCATATCCGCAAGGTGAAAGTGAGGACTAGCAGTGCCGCCAACATGCTCATCAACAAAGAAGGGCCATTAAGGAACCCTGCGGACCGCGATCATTGCATGCAATACATGCTCGCTGTAACGTTAATTAAAGGCGCCGCCCCTGTGGCCGAGGATTTCTTTGACGATTCCTTTTTCCAAACGACCGACTTAGTGGAAGTTTTGAGGAAGAAGATTACAGTGGAGGAGTCCGACGAATTCACTAAGCGCTATTACGACCTAGCTATCAAGAGTCTTCCATGTGCTGTCTCGATTGACATGGACGACGGCATCTCAACAGGCGAGAAATTAGTCGAGTTTCCGATTGGGCATACTAAGAACCCAAAGACTATACCTGCCTTAAGATCAAAGTTCTGGGAGAACATGAGCTTGATGTACTCAGACCAGAGAGTTGCAGAGATTGAAAACATCGTACAGAACCACACAGATACGCCGGTATCGCATTTGATGGACCTGTTATTCTGTCCTGTGGCCACTACGAAGCTTTAGGGTATGTGTAAAGCAGTCACATTGGGAGATGGATGAGGGGTCATAGTATTAGAAAGATGTTAGAATGTTCACGGACTTGTATTGGGTAGAGAGAGTTATAAACTAGCTGGCATAATCTTTCGCTAGTCTCTATGAACCTATGATCAACCTTAATACCTGCTGTGACCGCCTCTTAAAGGGGAGGATTTGTAATGCGTGAAGTTCATGAAGAAGACAGGGCTTCTTAATAAAATCTGTCTTAGATGGTATTAATGTAATCAAGGTACATAGGCTGACCCTTCATGGACCTGGCGATAGAAGGCGTCGTTTACACCAACGAAGACAGTACCCACGGTAACAATAAATCAACCGCACTCAAACATTCGCGAGCTTTACAGATACTCCTCAAACCACTGAACTCCCTGTACAAATGCGGACTTCTTCGCAAAGGCAACCTCCTTAATGCTAGTATCTCCTCGAACGGCAAAACCGTGAGAAGTACCCGAGTAGAGAGTGATCTGATAAGGTAGCTTGGCCTTCAGAGCAACAAGAGTCTGTTCCGTCTCATGTCTCTTTTCCGAAGGAAAGATTTCGTCGGTCTCGGCCGCCGCAATGCTGAGAGGACCACCCATGCTTTTGAGTTCGTCTACCTCGACGAAGGACGGATGGGCCCCAAAACCTACGTCGATCTGGCCAGGTCGGAGGAAACGAACAACGTATTTGGCGCCGAAGCAGTATCCCGCGGCCGCGAGCCTCGTGATTCCCAACTCTGATCGCATAGCTTTGATGGTCGAGTCGACCACTGGGTCGACCCGGTCGGGTAGGTGCGATCCCTTGTTGTCAGTGCCTTTGGTGAGCCAGACCATGAAGTCGAAGTTTGGCGGAGGATTGAGTGGCACCGCATCCCCTGTAGCATAAATATCAGCAGCTGTCCTCACGCCTCTTACTTGCCAGCTGTTGGTAGTGCAACTTACCGTGGAAGAGGTCCGGGATTACAGCAGTATACCCATTCTCGGCGAACGAGTCGGCGATGAGTTGTGCGTTGGGGAATTTGTGACCCAGGATGTCGGTCAAGATAAGCACACCCTTGCCGCTGCTCTGTGGGGCCTTGGAAACGTAGGCTTCGATGCCGCCAAGAGACGCGTAGTGACCTACCGGTTCGCCCGTCTCTTTGTAGCCTACGGCGCAGCACCGAGAGGGGGGGTTGGAAGCCATTGCTGCGCGGTGATGACTGTCAACAAACGGCCAGTGTGCAATGTCAATGTCAGAGATAAGCGGACAGAGCAGGATCGAGCGTTTGATAAGGAGGCAGCCGTGTAGTAACTGCAAAATCAACAGGACAGGCAGTACATATACCCGGATCAGTATACCCGTATCGGCATTCCTGATCCATGTACGTCGGCGGCTCAAGTCATATCGCCGAGGGGAGAGGGCGGACGCCGGATAGACATCGGCTGCCTGCTACTCGGGCTGGCTGGTGATTACATCTCACTCCTGCATATGCCAGTTAGGACCTGTACAGTGGGCGTAGGTGAGTGTAGATGTAGGTGACGGAATGATGGTGTGCTGCAGGCCTCTGGAATCTTGCAGGCCTCTGGAATCCAGGGTTCTGTTCAGGGGTCAATGCATTGCCGATCACTGTCTCGTGGCACGGTACAATGCTTCCACCGTGCAGGAACCGTGCCAGTAGATGACGGACCGGCCAGAGATGATGGTGTGTTACACAGCAGTGTCATGCTTGCATGGTGTTTATTTGTTTCTGGGTTCGCCGGACCCGTCACGGCCAAAGAATCCAAGTCGCTGCCGGCGCCGGTGCCGACGCAATGGCGGGAAGACTGGATTTATGCTCTCGCGCATTGTGCCATTCCTTGAAGATTCGTCTTCTTCAAACCGTATCTAATCTACTCGGTACTCAAATGTGCGCGCAGACAACTTGATGATTCCTCAAGACTTCCAATCTCCAACCCTCTGAATTCGTGGTAATCCAACCTAGGACCAATATCTCCCAGACGCCGTTCAATTGACCCGGAGCCGGCCCCCCGATGGCTTCCTTGGAGGTCGAGCCAACAGGCTTGGCAACAGCGGCGCCAGCTCCTAAGCCCGCTCCATCTGCACTGCAGGACATGCAAAATACCGGGGATCTCATGCCGACATCCTCTGCCGCGGATTCAAGTGCCCCTGTTTCGGAAAAGGCTTTGGAAGAGGGGCCACCGCCTATCCTGCAAAGTTCCTCACAAGCCAACGCCGAAGAGCCGATCCCGCAAACCATCTTTCGCCCATGGGAGAAGCGTGTTCTTGTTTTCATGGTCTCGCTAGCAGGCTTCTTCTCTCCAATCAGCGCCAACATCTATTTTCCCGCCCTGAATTCGATATCGGCCGAGTACCGCGTGTCCACTGCCTTGGTCAACTTGACGGTTACCGTGTACATGCTCCTGCAAGCCTTTGCGCCTTCCATTACCGGTCCTCTGTCGGATAACATTGGTCGACGCCCAGTATACGCCATCTGTTTTATCATCTACATCGGTGCTAATGTTGGCCTGGCACTCCAACACCAGTACGCTGCACTATTAGTGCTACGTGGCGTGCAGAGTTCAGGCAGCAGCGGCACAGTTGCGCTCGCAAATGCCGTTGTCTCCGACTTTGCCACGGTTGGTGAGAGAGGCACTTACATTGGCTATGCCTCGTTGGGAGGTGTTCTCGGGATCGCGATTGGGCCGATCATCGGTGGCATCATTAGTGATTTCCTCGGTTGGCGATTTATTTTCTGGTTTCTTGTCATTCTAGCCTCTGCAGTGGGCTTAGTGATGCTTCTCATCCTACCAGAAACCGCTCGTGGCATCGTCGGCAACGGTTATGTCAGGCCACCGAAGTGGCAGCTCAGCCTTTGGGATTTCCTCCCAAGCGCCAGGCGCAGGAGGGCATCGTATCACCTGCCCACGTCGATCAAGCCTAGGACGCAGTTCATCAACCCACTCGCAACCTTGAAGATTTGCTTCGACAAAGAAGCTCGGATTATCCTGTTGGCTAATGGACTTGTGTTTGCCGGTTACTATGCAGTCGCCACTGCGATACCTTCACAGTTCACCGAGATATACGGATACAACGACTTAAAGATCGGCCTGTCGTTTATTCCAATAGGCGTCAGTAGCGGAATCTCCACCATCGTAGTAGGTCGTTTGACGGATTGGAATTATGCACGCCACGCACGTCGTCTAGGGATAACTGTAGAGGAAGCAAAAAGTAAGAAGACCAAGGAGCTCGGCGACTTTCCTATCGAGACCGTTCGATGCCAGGTAGCGTTGCCGATTCTTGTCATTGCCAGTCTCGCAACTATTGCCTACGGATGGGTCCTTCAAGCGCGAACCTCGGTGGCGGCGCCGCTGGTCTTTCTCTTCTTTATCGGCTTCTGCGCGAATGGTTTTTTACCGTCCTCAGCGTCCTTGTTGTTGATATATATCCTCACGCCCCAGCTACCGCCACATCGGCCAACAATCTCGTGCGGTGCTCCCTTGGTGCTGGAGCTTCGGTCGCTATAGTCCCGTTGATTGATGCGATTGGCTCGGGGTTGACTTATACACTTCTTGCTATTTTGTACCTACTCATGATACCCCTTATTTTGATGGCAATGCGCTGGGGTCCTAAGTGGAGAGCGGAACGCGCCTTGGCGGTGAAAAATAAGAGTTGAGGGGTTGAAGGGCCAACTTGAGTTGCATAGTTTAAGCCAATGTACCCGTCACGGGCCACTGCTCCCACAGATAACTACCCCTTCCGTGAAAGCTATGAAATGCCACTTTCGTAACCGAATCAATACGATTGCACCATAATGTAATATTTTTTTTGGACGATAATACAATCTTGAGCATCGTCCTCACCCATGATCATGCCCCTTAGCCTCCGCGTCGCCGAGCGTATGTCATCCATGTAAACATATCGGCGAGTTAGATAGTGAGATTTTTTACTTGGCAATATACACTAGCAGTCTTCCTATCGAGTTTAGCATGGAGGTAGCTAGCTCTCATTTTGTTTCTCGCGATTTTATCGTGTTGCTAGCCTGCCAGGTTAAGAGCCGTTGGGAGAGGACGTTGGGAGAGGACGTTGGGACTTAAATCATTTTCTTATGATATGATATATATACATTTGTGCTTCTCCCTCTTCATTGTAGAATTCTCGTTCCTCTATTTAGATCTTCTATCAAGCGGCTATTTCGTATATACGAAGCCAGAACGATAATGATCCGTAACACCTTGAGATGATATCACGCTAATAATTGGACATTATGTCCAAGCACTCTCACATTTGAGACTTCCGCACTTAGTAATTTGGCACGGGAAGTTTAATCCCATGTCGCAGGGCTAGCAGCAAGTCTCGCAATTGCGCTCTCCTGATAACTTCTTCCCACTCTTCTTGCCCAAGTCTAGTCTTCCAATGCGTCTACAGCCAGAAGCCTATGCAGAATGCCAAAGCCTTCTAAAGTCCGAAGTCTATCACGCAACGCGCGCCGATGTAGTGTATGATGGCCACCATAGAACTCCGCTAGTCTCCATGCATTTATGCACCATGGGTTCTCATTGATGACGTAACAAAAGTCTCAGTCCTTCCTCAAATCCTATTTTAGCAGCCAGCGTCCTACTTCTGTGTAAGTATCATCCGGCCTCGAAAATATATGCACATTGAAAATATTTATGTAAGATTGTACTCACAATGGGGTGAGGCCGTCGGCATTAGTCAACTGACAATGCACGTTTTGCTGGAGCAGCATAGACACGACATCCTGGTGTTTCCCTGCAATCGCCAGGTGGAGGGCCGAATTGTCATCCTTGTCGCGCGCGTTGAGGTCTGCACCACTCTCAGCTAGAGCTCGGATCACGCCGACGTGTCCATTCGAAGCAGCCAAGAAGATGGCTGTGTTCACGTGTGATTCCGGGGTTGAGTCGACCCTTTCCATTGATCGGGAGACGGAACTTGCTACCGTAGAAGCTGGGGTTATATCTATATCCGACAACGGGCTAGTGAGATCCAGAATGGTCGACTCCCCGGCATCGTTGAATAGCGAGAAGGCACTTTCCGGAGATAATTCTGGGTTAGCGGCCCAGTTTTGCTCAGCCCCTATTTGAGTGGCACTGTCCGAGGCAGCGGTTACTCCGCCAAGTCCTTCCCATGGAGACGAGCACTCTCCGAGCTCCCATGGAAACTCGGAGGCATTCATGTCTGCCGTCAAGACGATATTATTCGTGTTATGGCTCCCACACGTTTTATTATGAATGGAAGGGAATGTTGAGAGTTTTGAGGGTGATGCTATGACTAGATTGTCGTGTGGCGTTGCTGTTGATTTTAAAGTTTGATTTAGATCTGTATAGGGGATAAAGGGGGCCGGTAAGCCAAACTTTTCTGAGATGAGAGGCTCGGCACCAAAATGGGTTGTGTATAACTCTAACCCTTCTGGCCGTAATATTAGATCGCTGAAATCTTGTCTCTGCTTTTGGGCGTGCGTCTGCCTCTGTCGAGCTGGTTTTGACATATTTTTAAGCATCCAAACGGATCAACGATTGTGGAAGTGACGTCGACACTGTCCCTCAAGAGACAAGACCATGACAATTGATTGTATGACGTCCATGTTGGAAGTAGGGTTAGGTATGAGACTTACTTCTAAAACGCCGTTGAGCTTCTCGATTAAGCATTCGGCGCCTTTGTAGTTGCTCCTCATCGCTTGGCTTTTTCGTAGGTTCTTCGGACGGTGACCTGGATACTGATGCCGAATCCGCTTCCGTGCCGACCATCTCCACCATCTCGGCTCTTTCGAATCGTTAATCACCTCAATAAGATGCCGTGATGACAATGTAACGAAATCAACTCGTACGAGGTCTTGGGAGGTTCGCCTGTTGGCAATACTCGACAGAAATTGCCGACGTAGGACGTTTCATTTGTGCCTGCTTGGTAGGCTAGTAGCTAAAAATACTAAAATGATGACAGAAGCAAGCCAAATGCACCGTAAAGCTCTCGTTGGCGTGATGAGGGGTTGGGCCTGCCACTCCCATCAGCGGCCCTACGAAAAGGGAAATAATCGGCGGGACGCGTATAGTTGAGAAGATCCTGTTATACAATTCTATGGCATCTACCGCCCTGAGTCCTACCGCCATACATTCCTAATTCCACCGTATACTCCTAGAATCGGAGGAGCTCGTACCTCGCAACAAATTCTCCCGACACCCTTTAACAACCTTACTATTATTTGAAATTGGTCTGATGGGGAGTGGGGGCTAGATATCGGGGATGTGGGTGTGAAGGAATGCAGTATAATAACGCGCATAATAGTACTGTTGGTCGGACTGGTAAGACTTACAATGCATATTACTGGCTTAAACCCCAAGCAAGCAGCCGCATCTTGCAATGATACGAACGGTGCATATAAGCAGGTAACGCCACCCGTTGGTCCAGCCTGCTTTATCGATCGTTCGCCACAGTAGGCTAACACATCCTGCACGAGTCGCTAAATCCATCCCTTGTAAAAAATACCTTGAAGCCTCGTGAAACATGAAGTCGAGAATCGGACTTGTGATAGGCGTCCTTGTCCTTGCGACCTCTACACTGTCGGCACCTCTCCCTCCCGCACTGTCCATCATCGATATTCAACAGGTTCTCGGAAGATTCTCAGCCTCGGTGGATACCAAAAAGCTTGACTTGCTAGATGCCGTCTTCTGCAGCGACGCAACTGCCGACTTCAACGACGGCAGCGGCGTGCTCCATGGCCGACAGGCGATCAAGGAGGCTCTCCGATTGGGCCAGGCAAACGCCGTCAGCCAGCACTATCTCTCCACAATCACAGTCGATGTAGATGATCAGCACGGCACGGCTTATTCCCGGTCGTATCTAGCCGGAGTTTTCTTTGAGGGGGGTGCAGTACTGAATGAGACGCTGACAACATACGGATTGTAAGAATTAGACAGCACAACATCGCCAATCACAGCATATTGACCTCAATCCGGCTACAGTTACCTGGATTCCCTCAAACTCACACCGAATGGATGGCGGGTGTATAATAAAACGCTGATAAGAACTGTAAGCAGGGCAGGATCTGAACTTTGGTATCTGTATAGTGGCTGACCTGGAGAGTTGTTGCTTAGGCGCGATTGCGGAGCCCAGCTATTGCCCCTTGAAAGAAAACTGCAACGCCAACCGCGAAACAAAAGGGGTACGTTGAAGTTCTGGTATTGCGGCAGATATAATGTATTAAGGTCAAAATTGAAGGGCTAGTTTATATGCAGAAGAATACAGTGGGACTTTATAACATACCTACGTCTTTAAGACTCTACCTATTGTGGGATGGCTATTTGCCTACCCGCGTGCCTCCATAACGCCTATCTGCCCCTTGGCCTACGTAGGGTATAAGGCGCCAAGCGTGCTTAGGCTAAGAACTGCCAAACGCACAGCGTCATCTTCCGCGAGCGGCCCCTGGTTCTGCCCTAGCAGGACCTGGGGACCCCGGCCAGCCGACTACGTGTAGTTAACAGGGGGGCCAAGTAGTCGTCCAAAATAAGAAATAAGAGATTTCCTATTTGGGCCAGAGCTATGCAGTAGTACTGTATGCTGAGCTAAGCACTTGCACAAAGGTTGCCACCCTCCCCGCATAACTCCTTATACCTATAGATAGTGCACTGAGTATAGCTCAAGATTCTATTTACCACTTGGCTTAGCTGAAAACATAGAACCATCGTGCCGACTGCACAATAGATAATACCAAAAGCTATCGTTAATGTTGTTATACTAGACTAAATAAGTAATACGCCAATAAATCCCCTTTCCCCCCCTATTTGAGTATTTATTCCAGGTGTAGGTACATATTGTATTTTATTTTATAAACCACGTCTGCTTACTAGGTGGGGCATGTTTCAAGTTGGACTCGGTCCCTAACGGCGTTATATACCTACTTACATGTAGGTACTAACTATTCGCACACGGCGTATAAGTCCCTTAGCGGAGACCTTGGTATCATAGCGTAACGTAACCTACTGTAGGTCCCCATCTACCTTTTTGCGGGGAAGGGCGGTGGGAGCAGGTCAGGTGCAGTTACTCATGTCTCATGTGCGTGGATTAATCACCGGTAGGACAATATGAGTCAGGTTCATTATCTTAGGCACTGTCTTAGGACCAGGTTACAAAATCAGGGAGCCAGGAGTACCATGCATGCATTATCACACCAAAAATAGAACGGGTAATTTACAAAGGACGGCTAACTTGCTACTACCGATAGAAGTGCCGGTATCAAGACCGATTCAGTTCGCTAAAAACATGAAACTATTTACTAGTAGGTTATTAATCGCGAATCTTGTTACTGGTCAGTTAAAGACCACCACCCCACTTTGTCCGATGATTACCTGGCCGTTACCCGGAGTCGGGTCCGTCGGGCGTCAAGTTTCTCGCCTACCCAGCCAAGGTATGATATACGGATGATAGAAACAGCGTCTCGTTGGCATAGACCTTTGGTGCCATTCTCGCACTTCACCGCAACCAGTCCAGGGAGGCAACCACAAATATTCAACAGGCATAAGAAGGATTGGAATGGACATCTTCGTGCCGGGTGAATTTCTTGGTCTCTAATACGGCGACAACATAATATTCAAGCTAATTGAACTTGTAAACCATCAATTGACTAAAAATGCTGACTAAGTGACATTCTCCCAGTTTGACCTTCTGGTCACGGGTGTGACCATGACCACCTCATCCACCATGCTACGATACTACTTTCTTTGTCTACTTACGATACGACAAGTGAACATTGAGAGGCTTCATATCCCACAAGAGGTGTGCTTGCTGCGTAGCCCAGTTCTGGCTCTCTGCGGCCAGTTTGATATCAAAATGCCATAGCAGGTGACAAAGAATAATGCGTATCTGCAGATAAGCGAAGCTGATGGTAATCTTAGCAATCACAGATTTTATCCCTTGCGTAGTGGGTAGTGGGGAGCTTATAAAGGAACGGAGCTAGGTTTGATAGTCAGAAAACACTTACTTCTTGCCTATACAATTGCGTGGTCCCATGGAAAATGGCCTAGTATGAAGTCAGTAATATTCCGTAGCTCCAGGAGAGAAAGAAGCATACTGCAAAGAACTCTTATCATCAAATTTATAGGGTGCAGGAGCGTCATCAAGCCATCTCTCCGGAATAAATTCCGTCGGGTTGGCAAAATTCTGGGTCGATTGATAAGTTGCCCACTGAGCGACACCAACCGATGTCTACGGATTGAATATCTTAGTTAGTGGCAATTATGCCATTGAGTTCGTTTATCAGAAAAAGGATCTCATACATTCTTTGGTATGACGTGGCCATCAATGATGATGCCGTCAACCTCTGTACGGCGGGGGAATCGAGAGGGAACCGGCGGGTATAAACGAAGTGATTCTTCAATCACCGCCCGCAAATAAGGGAGTTTCTGGGATGAGAGGTTGTCGATTTCCTCCGGATCCGCAAAGGCGTCGCGCACTTCTGCTGTTAGGCGTGCTAGCTTTTCCGGGTTATTGAGGAGGTGGTAAGTTGCTCCGCTCAAACCTGCCGCTGTCGGCTCAGAGCCAGCGGTCGTTAGGAGCACTAGGGTCTGGCCAAGCTCTGCGTCACTCATGCCCTTAGGACCATTTCTCATCATAATCTAATTGCAGAGACCTATTAGAAGCGTGACATGAAATGGCGTATTAAATCAGATACTGTAAGGCTCAGACCTACCGGGGTAATAATGTCATCCCGTGGTTGAGTGTCAGCAAGTCGTTGTTTTGTCTTTCGATGTGTGTATTCCAGGTGCTTTTCTCTATCGGAGTTGAGATGAGATTGGCCACTAGTGACAAATTTTCGAAGTCCCATAATCCAACTCAACGCAGGATAGGCATGTTGTAAACGGATCCATCGACCATTCTTGATTCCAGCAAGCACCGTTCTCATCCAGGGATGATAGCTGCCAGTTTCAAGAGCTTGGAAAGTCTCATTGAAGCAGAGATCGCCGATGGTATCAAATGTTGTAAATATGTACCATGACATAATATCAATCTTACCATCGTCTGAATCATTCACGTGGCTCTTGAGTTGTTGCATGAGAATGCGTATATAATGGATCATAACAGGTTCTTGCGAGCGGAGAGCGCTATCAGAGAAGCCATTGATGACAAGCTTTCGGATGCGAGCATGATCCGCGGTATTCGATACTGCTGAGGAGTTAGTATGTGTGCTCTGCCGCGGAGGGTGCGGTAGCCCATCCTCACCAAGGATACTCGGAATCTTGTTGGTGTTCTGTGTGAAAAATCGCATGTCCTTCTGTATCTCAGCTTCTCCAGGTTTGACTTGGTATATGTCTATACATTGTTAGTGATTACACTTCATAAACCACCTATCTCGTGAGTTAACTATACCCTTCCATGCTTGTGCGGTATTAAAAGACAGTGAGTCTGGGCTAATTCGGACAACTGGGCCGTATCGATCGTGCAAAGACTTGGTGTTTGCGACTTGAGTACCATATATTTCGTCAAGATAATTGATGAGATGCACGCCCGACCGCAACGGAGGGCCTGGGAATTTGGACAAAGGATGAAACCAAATATTATAAATGACGCCGAGGAAAAGGTATAGCAAATACTGTTATGTGTTTTCCCACGATTAACTTGATATTCTGTTTAATTAGGCTATCACAACGTACCACGGCTACAACGCCTGCAAATGTTATCAAACCCCTCGCGGGGAGTTCCTTGCTTAGAAGGAACGCAGCAACGTTCTCAGACATGGCGTATCTCAACCTTGCTGGCCTTGTCTGTCGGGGAATGAAGTTCGGTTACTGTGTTCAGTTTAAGGTACGAAGTTAGCCGGAGAAGTCTCCTCCAGGACCAACTGAAACAGGCTATGATAGAAGTTGTTGTTCTAGTCTTCCTGGATACAGATAGTCCAGGTTTCATGTATGGGTATCTTAACGACTCTCTGCGGTGCTCGCATAGGTCATGCTGCATAATAAGATATCGTCGAATTATGTCAAGACAAGCACGGTTAAAAAGGGATATGAAGCAGGAGTGGATTTCAACTGTCATTGTGCATAGTGTGGGGGGATATTACCGTAATCATGCAGACAAGTCTGCGACAAGGGAGTTATTATGCATACAGGCTTTTATCACATGAAGGTTCTCGTCAATTTACCTAGTCGCCGAGCTGATAAGTCAATGATGATGGCGAAAGTTACGGTATCCAATAGTTGCGATACCTATCACCAGCAACTTTCTCTTACGTTTGACGTATTCACATACATTCAAGTAACTTGTGCTCATCATGGCCGCCACAAGTCTCGCGCTTTACAGCCAATATCCAAATTACCTCATTTCATCACCAGCAACAGGAGTCATACAGGTTCTCATAGACCGACCGGAGAAATACAACACTTTCACTGATGGCATGTGGAAAGATTTCGGTAAAATCTTTCGCCAGATTGCCGAAGATGTCAATTACCGTGTCGTCGTCCTGTCTGCAACAGGCACTCGAGGTTTCACTGCAGGCCTTGATCTCCAGGAGGCTAGCCAGGGGGTTATTTTCAATGGCAGCGCTGATGGAGATGCTGCTAGGAAAGCTTTGAAGGTCAAGGCATACATCGAGAATTTCCAGGCTCAGTTGTCCGAAATCGAGCAATGCAATAAACGTGAGGTTTCTAAACCCGACTTGCCCCTACTGAAATTGTATACTAACCCCTGTAGCTGTGATATGTGCCCTGTTTGCAACATCCTACGGGATAGGGGTCGACATTGCCTGCTGTTGCGATGTGCGAATCTGCTCCGATGACTGTATATTCGCCGTCAAAGAAATAGACATAGGGATCGCCGCGGATCTAGGTACCCTTACCCGTCTTCCGAAGATTGTGGGTTCCTTTGGGTGGTCGAAATACGTTTGTCTTACTGGCACACCATTCAAGGCCCAAGAAGCCTTCAGAATGGGTCTCGTCAATCATATTTATCCAGATAGACAATCCTGTTTAGAGGCTGCGCAAAGTATTGCAACTATGATAGCGTCCAAGAGCCCCGTAGCAACAACTGGCATCAAGGCCATCATGAATCATGCAAGGGATCATACGGTGGCAGAAAGTCTTCACTACACTGGAGTCTGGAATGCCTGGGCTTTACAGACGGAGGATGTCACCAATGCTTTGATGTCATTTAAGGCCAAAAAGGTGCCGGAATTCTCTAAGTTATAAGCGATAATTCCAAGTGTATAGACAAAATTTAATACAAGTGTAAACCACGACGGTGTTTTTTTTAAAAAAAGATTAAAGCTCGAAACTTTCAACCCTAAATTTACTTCCCTGTAGCATCTGCCTTTCACTCACGGATGTGACCGATTATCCAGTTGTTTCCGCCTTATTATTGGCCCCGGTTTGACAACATGACTATATGGGGTCAGCAATGTCAGCAATGCTTGCCCCTCGCCGACTCGGAACCTCAGACAGCTGCAACGCCATGTTATCAAATATGTCCAAACTTTCTCACACAACTGGCGAGATCTCCATTCCAACCACCTCGCTAATGATTTCCTCCTTTGCCTATCACTATCTCCCTGGTTTTTATTATAATGGCATCTGATCATCCTCAAATACATATGCAAGATTCCCGTACCGGGCAGTCTTATTCAATTGCAGTCCACGACAATGCAATACAGGCATCCGACTTGAAGCAAATCAAGGTCGGGAGGGGGCCAGGCCTGAAGGTATTCGACGAAGGACTAGTAAATACAGCCACACTACGTAGTGGCCTGACATATCAGTGCGCTATCTTCTCCGAGTCTCACGATTCCGGCTAGTGTTCAGCAGCTAACTACCAGGACAGAGATGGCCAGAAAGGAGTCCTCCTGTTCAGAGGGCACTCCATTGAGCGGCTGTGGAATTGTAACTTCGAGGAGATACTACATTTGACACTCTGGTCTCGACTCCCGAGCGGGGACGAAAAAGAGACTCTCCGAAAGCGCATTGCTCTCGAAATGGCTAATGTGCCAGATGCGGTCATAAAAGCAATCCACGCAATTCCGTATGTGTTTCTCAACAAGCTAGTTCGTAGGGATAATTACGAGCTTGTATTATCCCTAGCAGACCAACACCTTTGGATTAAATTCATAGCTAACATTGATGACTCCACAGAAGCACATGTCCGCCAGTCCCCATGGTTCTCGCAGGCTTATCTGCATATTTGGCTGATAAACCTGAGAAGATCCCAGCATTCATGGGTGGTAACATCTACCATGGCAATGAGCATGAGATTGATACTGCACCCATTCGCACAGCCGCAGCCTGGGCTGTGTGCATAGGGATTGCCATTAGCCATAGGAAAGGGATCACATTCACTCCTGCCTCTGTGGATCGTACCTATTTTGAGAATCTCTTTTGTATGATGGGTCACGTAGATCAGAGCACACACGAGCCAGATCCGAATAAGTTGGAATGCTTCGGCAAGTTTGGTGCTCTAAGTGTTGACCACGGCATGACGAGCTCGACCTTTTCATTACTTGTCACCTGCTCGACGCTGGCTGACCCCTTGAGTGGAATGATCTCATCTTTGGCCACAGGTTACGGCCCGCTACATTTCGGGGCTCCCGAATCAGCTTACAAGACAATGCAAAGCATTGGAAAACCAGAGAACGTCCCCGCTCTGATTGAAAAAGTAAAGCGCGGTGAGCAACGGCTCTTTGGATATGGCCATCGCAGTTATGAGGTGCCAGATCCACGTATCAAACCAATCCAGACCCTTTTGGAACAATTAAACGCAAAGGAAAATCCTCTTTTAGCAGTAGCGCAGGAGATTGATCGACTAGCGTCCCAGGATGAATACTTCAAGAAGCGCGGTATTCAAGCAAATGCAGACTTGTATGGGGTGTTTTTCTACATTGCCGAGTATGTCGTCTAATATTCCTCCTCGTAATTGGATAACTACTGATATTATCCTTTAAGAGGTTTCTCGCCGGAACAGATTCCTCTCTTGATGATGACACACAGACTGCCCGGAATTCTAGCACACTGGCGAGATGCTATGCGTAGGTCTAGGTCCAAACCGAAACTTTCCAGAAAATGCACTGACACGTCAAAGAACGACCTATCAAGGTCATTAGGCCCAGCCACATCTACGAAGGCGACACAGAGATCGGTCTGAGCCGCTCATTCAAGCTCTGATGAGGCTTCTGAAAGTCTATCAAGAGTCATGCCGGGAGGGTTGGCAGATCACCGAGATGATATAGCGCTGTGGTTAGGCTTGTGATTGTAGTAAAGCCAATTATCTCGTTTTACAAGGGAGATATTAGTTGCTCCGATATAGTCGTCAGAGGAGATTTTTGGATAGTCAAGACGATAGCCTAGGACAATCAATAATGGTGAAAGCTAAGCCTAAAATAAGACCGATTCGCAGCCATAGATTATACTCCCAAAATATTAGCTTCAAGGTTGAATACAGAGATGTTTTACTTTAAAACTATTTCTTCGAGGCTTCCACGTATATCTAATACTGTTGAATTAAGGGGGTAGGGTACACTCCTATCTTCTGTAAATAAATACTACTAGGTCCCTGTACCTCTTAGGTCCCTTTTCTCTTCTTGATCATCCTGAATACACTACTGCTTACCTGCCCACTTGACATGTCTCTACTCCTCTTGACAAATACCAACCTTCACAACAGGTATACAATGCTCTAACGTTACTCTATCGCGATCAATCTTCCACGTATTATTAGTATGATATTTCATATTATATTCTCTTCAGAATATAGCAAGCCAGTTCTTCAAAGCAAGATTATATCTTTACTAGGCTTCTTCAGAACTAAGATAGTCTTTCTATTACAAAGTGTAGTCTTCGGGAATGATTGTCCAACCATTCCTGACCGACGCTGACATTATCATTCAGATCTGTCATATCAAGATATGCCTCGGTTTTCCAAGAGGTCCCTGTCAGCTGACCAACTTCTTGCCAAAAGTCCTCGAGACTCTTGGGGCTATGGCGGAAGTATGTGTTGCCCTCTGTAAGAGCTCTGAACTCGCCTGGAACAGCAGATCCAACCTGACGCCCGAAGATCAAAGATCCTGGCTGGGCACGGGAAAATGATACTAGCTGACAGGCTACCTTGACTTGCTCCGGGCGAGGGAAGAGATGGAATAGGCTGTTTGTCAAAATGAAATCAATATTCCCTTTAAGCTCTGGCCAGCTTTTTTCGGGATCTAGTAGATCTCCTGTGATGAAAGTTGCGTTTGCCATCTTTTGCCTGTCTTGAAACAAGTCGAAACCAAGTTCGATGAATGACGGCTCCAAGTCGATGCCGTAGAGGGTCTCAGGCGGAGCTTTGTCAAATGCCAGTTTTCGCAATTCCTGACCGAAACAGCAGCCAGCGTCCAGGAAGCTATGCGACCCCGTTTTCAAGGATGAGATGATCTTGGGGTATAAAGCATGATCCGAGATATTGACATTGAGAAACCTTGACTGCCCAATACAAGGATACGGATAAGTTCGGAAAGCTTGTGATCTCTGTTTTTTTCGTCAGTGTGGGATCTCCGGTGTTATTATGTGTCAGGCATCATTGTTACCAATTTGGATACGTGTTCCATGACTCGGTTTTCGGGAATTCCGGACCATTTTAACAGGATTTCTTCCATCGCCTTTGGAATTGATTTCGTACCCGAGTCGTACCATCGAATTGCGTCATCTTTAGCCGGACTTGCTGTTGTCGTAGTAATAGACATTGTGAAGGACTACGCTTCCAGTGGGGTAAAGCTAGTATAAGATAATGAGTCTGAAAGTATGAAATCAGCAATACGCACTAAAAGCTGAGAGGGGGTTCGGATATTAAAAGACAATATTCAACGTATCTACGGTTGTTGTGGAATTTCTGCTCGGTAATCTGATGCGTGGTTTGTCCCAGTGAGCTAATGGAATAATTAAAACACACATGTACCTTCAAAGTACGTTATGAACTCGAAGGATTGAAGTTGATTGATTCCAGACATGTTCTGCTTGACGAAGTCGTTTCCATTCTGGCCAAGTATAGCAAGTGGCCCCCGATAATGCATGATGACATGGTGACAGTCATCTTGCTGCACATCTCATATCCGATATACCCGTTCCGTATGCCGTGCGTTAGTGCACGTCACAAGCAATTTGCTAGCGATCTTTCATTTGTTGTTCATTCATACTACTGAGGCTCTGCATGAGCTGAAAGTAAAGAACGTAGGATTACAAGTCTAATTACGACTATGATGACAGTGATGGACTCTGGATGCATGAGACGTATGAAGACCCGAGGTTTCCTATAGATGCCCCTATTCTTTTATATCCTCCCGACGACTAGGGATTTTAGTATCCAATCAATCAATGCCGACATTCAACACTACGGATGAAACTGAATATACAGTGTGATAAACTGATACACAACCTTTGTAGAACTGCTGAATCAGATATATTGATGCCCGTTTGGTACCCTGTGCGCGCAATAGAAGCCGACTATCTACCATATTTCCTCGGTTAGGGATGCCTCATTCGCAAGATACCTATCATGGGGACAACCCCCATGATGGCCAGGGCTCACCCATGCCTATAGCGGTGATAGGCATTGGTTTCCGTGGGCCCGGCGAGGCTTCTAGCGTCGAAGGGCTATGGAATATGATGAAAAACAAACAGGAGGCATGGAGTCCTGTACCCAAAGACCGATGGAACCACGAAGCATTCTATCATCCCGATTCAAACCGGAGTGGGACAGTAAGTACATCTGTCATCGAATCGCACCTCACGTAACTAATCTTTGGCACAGACCAACGTCAATGGCGGCCATTTTCTTAAGCAAGACCTCTCAAAATTCGAGGCACCATTTTTCTCGATGACTCGAGCGGAAGCCGAGGTACGCATTCTCAATTAGACCCATCCCGTTCTTTTGTTGTTTCCTATCATGAGTCTGCCAGCGCAGACCACGCAGTCAGGTATGTCGCAGCTAAAGATCTAGCCATATACCGGTACTGTACGACTATAATATGAATTAGCGTATTTTGTTTTTATCATAATAACGGGGGGCCGAGATTCCTAATATGTCATCTTAGGCACTAGATCCTCAGCAAAGGCTCTTACTTGAATGTTCCTACGAAGCACTGGAAAATGGTGAGTAATTCGGCTTCGATAATAAAATAGTGAGAGGTTGAGTTAACGTCGTCTTCCCAGCCGGCACCTCTCTCGATGAGATAGCAGGTAGTAAGACTTGCTGCTTCGTTGGCTCATTTTGCGGAGACTACACAGATATGTTATCTCGAGATCCGGATTCCATGCCGTTCTACCAAGCCACGAGCAGTGGTCACTCGAGAGCCATTATTTCTAACCGCTTATCGTACTTCTTCGACTTGCGCGGCCCAAGTGCGACTATTGATACGGCGTGTTCAGCGAGCTTAGTTGCTCTTCACTTAGCCTGCCAAAGTCTCCGCTCGGGCGAATCGGAACAAGCCTCGTGGGAGGAGCCAATGTGATTCTCAGCCACGAAATGACAATCAGCATGACCTCAATGCGGTGAAGATCCATTACTACCTTATAAAAAGCTCAATCAACTTACACTAGGCAGTTTCCTATCTCCGGATGGCAGATGTTATTCTTTCGATGATAGAGCAAACGGTTACTCGCGGGGAGAAGGCGCTGCATGTGTACTCCTAAAACCCCTCAAAGATGCAATTCGCGACAATGACCCTATCAGAGCAGTCATTCGCAACACAGGGACAAATCAAGACGGCAGAACTGCTGGAATCACTCTCCCGAATGGCGCCGCCCAGGAGAGCCTTATTAAAGCCGTTTACGCTGCAGCCAATATTGACCCGGGCTTGACTTCATTCGTGGAATGCCATGGGACGGGAACTGCTGCGGGTGATCCCATAGAAACGGAAGCCCTCGCAAATGCCTTCACTGCGAAACGATCGCCAGAAGATGTCCTACGAATCGGATCCGTCAAAGCCAATGTGGGTGACATAATTTGTCCATGCACGCCCCTATTAATGCCGTTGAACTTTCAACTAATTCAGGCATATCAACACATAGATTGGCCATCTAGAGGGAGCTAGTGGGATCGCTGGGTTGATCAAGGCCATCTTGATGGTCGAAAGTGGAAAGATATTACCTAACGGAAACTTCGAATACCCCAGCAAAAACATTCGTTTTGAGGACTGGAAGCTTCGGGTAAGTAAAACCATCTGTCCAAACCGGTGTACATCCTCTAAAATTTGGCAACCCAGGTACCTATCGAAATCGAAGAGTTCCCTTCACATCGCCCCCGTCTGGTCTCGGTGAATTCTTTTGGATACGGAGGCTCGAACGGACATGCAATGTAAGCATTAGTGCACCCGTAACTGACAACAATGCTAATGTCCGACACAGAGTGCAGGATATCGGCAGTTTTATCGAGTCTCTAACTCAACCAGAAGGCCTAAGACACGTCCAATCTAACGGCTATCACGTGCCACATACGAATGGCAACAATCATTCAAACGTAAAAGCCATCACGAATGGGGTGGCCGCGACTCTTACTAATGGACACAAAACTCTGGAGGCCCATTGGCCAAATGGGACAGCGAACGGCACAGCGAATGGTACTAAAAAGTCGTTACTGCAGGAAAGTAAGAAGACGTCTAATATATTCATTCTCTCTGCATTCGGTCAAAAGTCTCTCCAATCCCAAGCCGAATCGCTATCCAGGTATTTGGAAGATAGTACCCTTGATGAAGATCCTCTCCTCAGAGATCTAGCATATACTTTATCAGATCGACGATCGAGGTTTCCCCTTAAAAGCTGCTTTCCACGCTACATCAAAAACCGATCTAATCTCGACTTTATCACGTCCCATCCCCGAGAAGCGGCCGTCAAAAAATGCAACCTTGGCCTTCATATTCACCGGTCAGGGCGCTCAATGGTGGGGGATGGGCCGAGAGCTATTCAACAGGTTCCCAGTTTTCGCGCAGTCTATTTCAGTTGCGGAGGATCATCTCATAGAACTCGGCGCCGACTGGAATCTCAGAGGTGAGTCGTTTCAAGTATTCTTGTAATCCTAATAACTCTAAGTAGCTGACTGACGTGCATTTCCCCTTCTTTAGACGAGATGCTTAAGGGCCCAGAACAGACACGAGTAAATGAAGTTGAGATCAGTCAACCAGTGTGCACGGCTCTACAGATAGCTCTTGTTGACTTGATATCATCTTGGGGGATAAAACCGGCAGCAGTTACTGGTCACTCCTCAGGAGAAATAGCAGCCGCTTACTGTGCTGGAGCTCTCACTTCTCAGGATGCAATTGCAGCCGCATACCATCGTGGGCGTATATCTGCGCTTGTCAAGGCACGATCTCCTGTCCAAGGAGCCATGATGGCCATCGGCATGTCTGAAGAGGAAGCGAAACCGATAATTGGCAGTTTGCAAAGTGGAAAGCTTACCATTGCCTGCATTAACTCTGCAAAGTCTCTCACCATTTCTGGTGATGCAACAGCTATCGATGAACTCGAGAAAAGCCTGAGTGCACGTGGAGTTTTCAACCGAAAACTTGCCGTGGGAGTAGCTTATCACTCTCACCACATGGCCTGCGTGGCTGAGGAGTACCTTAGCTCAATATCGCATATTGAGCCAATTGTGACAGCGCATGAAAAATGTGCATTCTTCTCGTCAGTTACGGGCAAGCGAGCTTCACTATCTGAACTTGGCCCTCAATATTGGGTACAAAATCTGCTTGGACAAGTCAAGTTTGAAGCTTCTTTGCGGGAAATGTGTCGAACGGCTCTACCCAGAACGCCAACTTCTGGGAAGAAGAAGCCCGGCAGCAAGCGACTCGTTTCAGCGATTTGCGAGGTCGGCCCTCACTCTGCTCTTGTAGGCCCAGCGAAACAAGTATTGGCAGCTGACGATCAGCTACGCAAAAAGGGGATTCCCGTTCTATCTCTCTTGGTACGAAACCAGGATGCCGAGAAGACTGCAGCCGATGCCGTTTGCCAGCTGAGTGAGCTGGGCTTTCCAACCGACATTTCTTCATTCAATTCTAGCGACAAAGAACCATCTTCCCGGAAATGCAAGGTACTAACCGGATTGCCTCCTTATCCGTGGAATCACGAATCATCGTATTGGGCCGAGTCAAGAGCTAGTAAGGAATACCGACTAAGACCATACTGTCGCAGTGATATCCTCGGAGTGCCTCTGTCGCATTTTCACCCATCTGAGCCGCGATGGCGAAACCTTGTGAAAGTCACAGAAATGCCATGGGTCAAAGACCACAAGGTCCAAGGCAGTGTCGTCTACCCGGCAGCTGGTTTCATATGTATGGCTATTGAAGCAATGGCGAACCAAGCCCGGGTTCAATCAATCGACGTCGCATCCTTTGAACTAAAAGAGGTTTCCATTGGGCAGGCGTTGGTTGTGCCGGACGATGCGGGAGAAGTCGAGATAATTCTTGCGCTTCGGCCGTTCAGCACTAGCATACGAGCCCCCTCTGAGGTGTGGAATGAGTTTTGCATTTCTTCTGTCTCTCCGGATAACCGGTGGACCGATCATAGTCGCGGGCTCATTAGGGTAAACAAGGCACACAAGCCTAATGATGTTTCAACAGCGCCCCAGCTCAATACTGAACAGAGCAATATTTCCGAAATTATCAATGAGGTCAACGAATCTGCTACAAGTTCCATAGACTCGGAAAAGTTTTATTCCGAACTTAGCGATTTGGGGTTGGATTACGGCCCTACGTTCGCTAACGTAAAATCGATACGACACGGTGCCAACGTGGCAGCAGCTTCCATTGACACGGCCGACTCAGCTTCTGTCATGCCGAATGCATTCGAGTACCCATTCAAGCTTCACCCATGTACCCTAGACAGCCTTTTCCATCCACTGTTTGCGGCCCGGCTGCAGGTTCCTCATGAGGCTCAAGGAGCATTCGTTCCAGTTCTACTCAACAGGCTCGTACTTAGCGGACAGATGAGGACCACACCTGGCACGGAGCTAAAGAGTTGGACGAAAACCTATGCGGTAGATAACCGTCAATTATCAGCCAGCTCAGTGGTCTTTGATCCGGCCCTCTCGTCAACGGAGCCCGTACTCCAAATTGAAGGTCTTGTATGCATGAAGCTTGCCAAGACCGAATCCGATAATACAGGCCCCGTCAAAAACGTTGCACTCGGTCACCAGATACGCTGGGCTTCGGATGTTGATACCCTTTCGTCATCTGACTTCGCGTCACAATGCCACGATCTAACCTCGGAGTTTTCCGAAGAACAGAGGATCGAGGCATTGGAGGAGGCCGGATACTTCTTGATGAAGAGGGCTTTTGAATCGCTGAGCGAGTCAACCGTCAAAGGTGCCTTGCCACACCACAAACGTCTTCATAATTGCATGAGGTTGAGACTTGAGGAGCATCAAGGACAATACGTTTCAGAAGACGCTGCGGTGGAGCAGCTCCTCGATAAGGTCAGTGCCGCTGGAGCAGAAGGTGATCTTCTTGTACACATCGGAAGGAATCTGGTGCCAGTGATCGACGGCAGTCGAGACGCCCTAGAATTGATGATCGAGGAGGGTAGACTGGACGCGTTCTATAGAGACCATTCACGATTCGACCGCAACTACCAGCAAGCAGCACGGTATTTGAGACTGGCAGGCCACAAAAACCCTTACATGTCTATCCTCGAAATCGGATCTGGCACAGGCGGTGCCTCACTTCCGATCCTCAAAGCCCTGACAGATGACGACACGGGAGTTTGCAGCTTCAGCAAATTCACATTCACTGACATCAGCACTGGGTTTTTCGAGGCTGCGAAAGCTAAACTCTCCCAATGGCCCAGCTTGGTGACATACGAAAAGCTGGATATTGAAAAGGACCCTGGTGGGCAAGGATTCGAGCCTCACTCGTACGACTTTATTCTGGCTGCTAACGTCTTACATGCGACAAGGTCCATGGAGAATACTATGCGCAACGTTCGAAAGCTATTGAAGCCAGGAGGTAAACTCGTCGTCGTCGAGCTTACCCGAGAGAGATTCACGACGTCGACCATCTTTGGAACCTTACCCGGCTGGTTTGCAGGAGAAGAAGAGGACCGCGTCCGTGGACCGACCCTCACTGAGCCCCAATGGGACACTCTCCTCGGTCGAACTGGCTTCAATGGCCTGGACCTTGCGGTTTCGGACACGAGATTCGAGACACATCATCAAGGCTCCATGATGGTCGCCACAGCATCAGAAGAACACGTGAATGGAAACTCTCAAGTGGCGGTTCAGGGAAGCAAAGAATCCATGTTAATCATTCATGGTGAGGGGGACCTTGAGTCGTTCTATGCTGAGCGGCTGCGCAATTGGCTTCTGGTGGAGGGGCTCACAGCGACGACATCAAGTTTAGAGGCCTGCGAGCCCGATGGAAGGACTTGCATCGTTTTGAGTGACGGCTCTAAATCACCCTGGCGCAATCCCACTGAAAACGTATTCGAAAAGATAAAAGCCGTTTTCACAACTTCAGCAGGAGTCCTCTGGGTTACCTCTGGCGCTCTATTTGAATGTACGAATCCCGTGGCAAATATGGTGACTGGTTTTGCGAGAACTGCCAGATCGGAATACGGGAATAACGTTGTCGTAACCTTGGATCTGGACCCCAATACACAATATCCATCAGGAAAGGACCAATCCCTCAAGACCATTCAGGCATTAATTGGGCGTCACTTGCTCAAGCCACAAGATTCGGGCCCGTTAGAGCATGTGACAGATCACGAATATGCCGAACGGGCGGGAAGATTGCTCATCCCACGATTTGTTCCGAATAAACCTGTCAATCAATCTCTGAAATCTCTCCTTGGTACAGTGGAATTCGAAATGGTTCCTTTCGAACAAGATGCGCGACAGCTAGTCGTCGAAGTAGGTACGCCCGGTCTTCTGGATACGATTCACTTCGTCAGCGATACCCGAAACGAAATAGAGCTGCCTGCGGGGTGCGTGGAAATATCGGTCAAGGCAGCAGGTATGAACTTCAAAGATGTTATGATGGCCATGGGTCAAATAGCATACGAGACTCTAGGGGGCGAGTGCAGCGGCGTTGTTCGCAGAGTAGGGCCTGACGTCCAAAACGTTGCTGTCGGTGATCGTGTATCCTGTTACGGCTTTGGCACCTTTGCCAACCGAGTCAGGCAAGATGCTTCGGCTGTCCAAGTCATACCAGAGGATATGTCCTCGAGCTCGCTGCCGCGTTACCAGTCACGTTTTGCACGGCGTATTACTCTGTGCTGCACGTCGCCAAGATCCAGAGAGGGCAGTCGGTGCTCATCCACGCAGCGTCTGGGGGTCTCGGCCAGGCACTCATCGAGATTTGCAACATGTGCGGAGCGAGGTATACTGCACCGTGGGCACTCTCGAGAAGAAAACTCTTCTGATGAACGACTACGGCATCCCTGAAGAACGGATATTTACTAGCCGTAATGCGAGCTTCGCACCGTCCCTTATGAGGATGACCGGAGGGAAGGGCGTTGATGTTATCATGAACTCGGTTGCCGGCGAGATGCTTCGTGTGACTTGGGACTGCATCGCACCTTTCGGCACGTTTGTCGAGCTGGGCGCCAGGGACTACACAATCAACACCCGCCTCGAGATGCACAAGTTTGCGCGCAACGTTACCTTCTCTGCCGTGAATCTAGTTAGTTTGATCCGAGAACGACCACAGGTAGCAGCCAAGGTCTGGGGCGACGTCATGAGCTTGTTTCGAGAGAAGAAGTTAAAGGGGCCTACGCCGCTTACTGCGTACGGTATATCGCAGCTGGAGTCAGCACTACGACTGATGCAGAGTGGCAAACATCTCGGCAAGCTAGTATTGGTTCACCAACATGGTGAACTTGTCAAGGCATCTTCATCGCCGTCGTCATCTTCGAAGACGTTACTAAATCCGAACGCAACGTATCTTCTGGTCGGAGGCATGGGAGGTCTCGGCCGAGCGATAGCTCTCTGGATGTTGTCTCAAGGAGCTCGCAACTTTGTCTTTGCCTCCCGAAGTGGTCTCGATAAACCAGAAGCCCAAGCTCTGAAGGCAAGCCTCGAGGAATCGGGCGCCCAAGTTGTCGTAGGAAAGTGTGACGTGAGTAAACTTTCCGATATCCAAGCTCTCATGAGCAAAGCTACTTCATTGCCTCCCTTGAAGGGAGTGATACAAGGTGCTATGGTCCTTCAGGTAAGTCATTCTTGTGAACATTCGGTTTGAAATGGAGACAGCAGCTTACCTCAGGATAGGACTCTCTTCTGTCACAAATGAGACTTTCGGAATACGAGGCAGTAGTCAAGCCCAAAATCGAAGGGACATGGAACCTGCATAAGATTTCCGAGGGCAGTGACTTGGATTTTTTCATCATGCTCTCTTCCACCTCTGGACTGATCGGCAACGCGAGTCAAGCAGCGTATGCTGCGTCTTCCACATTCCTCGACTCCTTCGCGGTTTATCGAAGAGCCCGTGGTCTTGCAGCTACGACGATAGATCTGGGCGTCATCACGGATATCGGCTATGTATCCGAGAACAAGGACCTTGCACGCGCACTGGAGCGCCAAGGCTTCGAGGGTACGAGCCCAGAGGAGCTCATGGCGCTTATGCACGTAGCTATCGAGTCGGGTCCAGCAAGCTCGTCAAGTCACACGGGCAACGAGATCGAGGAGCTCACTAGACACCATATCGTGACTGGGCTGGGAACTTGGCGGGAGGGTGCAATCGGTGCCTTTGACCGGGCTATATTCTCGCATTTCAGGCGGGCCGGGCAGAGGGACGCGGCCGAGGATTCCGACCCGACAGACGATGGCGGCGCTGCGACGATGAAAGTCCGAGCCCCCCTCAAAGCAGCCAGGCGACTCGAGGACGCTTTGAAGCTTGTTCGCGAAGGACTCAAAGCCAAAATATCGTCGCTGAGCATGATTCCCGTCAATGATATTAGCACCGAGAACCCTCTGTCCTATTATGGCATGGACTCGCTTGTGGCTGTCGAAATGAGGAATTGGATCGCGCGAGAGTTGGACGCTACGGTCCCCGTCCTAGAGCTCATGGCAAATCAGCCCATGCATGTGCTCTCGGGCAAGGTTGTGGCGAAGTCGAGGTTGGTGACCATGTCAGCGCTTGAGGTTTGAAAGATGGGAAAGGGAAGAAAGCAATGGCTCGGGCTTTCAGGGGGGTGCTAGAATAGTACTAGCGCTATACCTAGGTAGCCATACGCAAGTATACTGTATACTACCAGGATCACGGACCTCCATAAACAGATAAACCACTATTAGACACTTGCTATTAGAGAGTTGCTTGTGCGTCTAAGATTAGTGGTTTGATTACACATTTTCATTTAAGAATGAGCCGCTAGTAGAAACTATCTATATGCGTCGTCGAAATCCAAGTCTATCTTCTTCCTCCACTGGCTGCCATGATGGACAGTGACAAGCCCAATGTGTTTGAGTTCGTCCTTACTCTCAGCTTCATATCCAACCGGGGGACATTTCAGCAAGGCCGCTTGCAACTCGCCATCTGTGTAGGCAGAAGTATTCGGTCCCAAGTCTCGATTTATCGCTTCCGCTAGGTCAAGAATATGCCGTACCGTCCCAACGCTTCGGCGGTTATGCTCGATCAAGTTGCTGCTGACAGTCGTGCGCCATCTAGCCACCCAACATCCAATAATCCATATTGCCTCTAAGATGACGGCAACTGTCAAGATAAAGCTAGAGAAGCCCCAGACATAACCCTGCGCTCCAATGCATGAGTATTGAGGGCTGATAGCCCAATGAGGTAACACGGACATTCTCCTGTGGTAGAATTCCACCATGAGCAGTCAAACTCGCCAACGCCAAAACTCAGAAATGGAGCCGGCAAAACAAGGGTCTCATTATTCAACACCAAAGTAGAGTTGTACGGTACGATGCCTGGGCCTAGCCTCCCCGGGCTGCTAACGTCGGTCGATGAGGACAGGTTGAGGTAGAAAGCAGCCTCGTAGGAAGAAGAGTAGCTTCGCGAAAACTGAGATCCTATGAGTACCTGCGAAAGTCCCGGGGATGTCCACACGTCATGGGTAGACTCATTTTCGTAGAAGTATAAACCGTCCCATTCTTCGTCAATGTATATCCCTGGGCCTGTCCAATTCAATGTCCCGTTGGACGCATTAGTAGGGAGGTCGACGAGACTATCTATTACATTCGAGATATCCCCGCCTTTTGATAAATTGAAAGAGTGAAAATAATTTTGGAGGCTATGCTTCGTTTTCGCGTCTATATTAGTTTAGTGAGTTAACTTAGACTTGTATTACGTAGACCCCAAACTTACAAAAGAAGATATCCTTAAACGCAGAAGGAGACGAAGGCAGTTTCCATTGTGTTCCCGGGCCAGGCACATGGTTCTCGTCGAAATCATATAACGAATAGAAGGGAGGGCCGATCACAACAGAGTCGAGAAATCCAGAGAGCCTAGTGTCGTTGCTTGCCCAGCATAACGTAAGATCTTCGGAGTTGATTGGCACATAGGCTTTGCCAGACATGGCGTACGCGGTGATACTAGGATTGGCGTATCCCGTAGATGCAGCCCAGATCGTAGGAAACGCAAGGATATAACCGATCGCAAACGCTAACCATGCGCAGTATAATCGACATTTCGCCCAGTTCTTTCCTGACATCATTCCCAAAGCTGCGATTAAAGCCGAAAAGGAGCCTGTTCGAAATAAGAGAGCCAGGAGAAAGTCGTATGTTAACCCTGCAGTTTCCAGGCAGTATGTGACAACATGGGTAGCGACTTGGTAGAGCCACCAGGCATGGAAAAATCGCAGTCCTTGTCCAATGAAAGTGTCCCACGCGAGATCAATAAGCTTCGCCTGTGTGAACGACAGACCTTCGCGTACGACCACATTAATGAAGAAGCGGCTCTCAAACCAGGAAGCTGTTGCTGCCAGACAGGAGTCATATTCGACAGGGACTTGTTGGAAAGCTGCGAGAGGGATGGTCGCATATATTAGTACCCCAATCAAGGCCACGTTTACTACAACTCGGAAGAGCATGTGCGAAGCCTTGTCGCGACTATATCCGTATAGTTGCCTCGGCGGTAGCGCCCTAGGCCACTGGTAACCCGTTGAACCATCGAGTACTAAGCGTTCCGTCTCGGCGCTATTAGCTTGGGTGGATGACACTGACAATGTCGACACGCCTTGTCCTTGGTCACTAGCCGTATGGCGTACGGGGGGTTTGCAGTTCCACGCCTCTCCCGTTAGCCAGTCATCCAGAAGAGCATTGTCCATGATGGAAAGCAGATAATGACAGTATAAAGGGCTGGCTATATGATTCAATAAATAAATAGCGTATACATCAATGTATCATAACTTCTTTTCCGCAGAGCTCATTGCTCCAAACTTATTAGGGTTTAATCACGCCCCCAAAGCTTTAGGCATCAGCTCCTAGTACTACCCCTATAATAACAGTTACAGTAGGACAGATAATTAGTAGCTTGTAAAACGTTACCATGTTGTGTTCCAGCAGGGCTAAAATTTCGGCGCCTCCGGAGTCCTTCACCTAGGTGGGTGGGGAAAGAAAGATGCTGACAGCTCTAAACTTAGATCTTCAGCATTTATATACAAAGCGTTAGGTAGCCATCAACCTACAAGCCTCGACGTGTTGAGCGAGACATCATACATAATCCACGCCATCCCTTATCATCTATTGCCAAAACCTGCCCGGACATCCAAATGGTTAGCGGATTGGCAAAAATCTTGTAACCGCGCGCAATATATCTCACAAGGCGCAGCTCACAGACCATAGTACTCAAGCCGACGTATCACAGATATGCACCTTCGCCACAGGCCTGCTTTCGCCCCAAATTCACCGTGACACGTTCATTGCCGAGAATTCCGTTGGTTAGCCTGATACAGAGCGCAAAGACACGCAACAGATGGCGGAGGGATTCCAGGCTTCACGTTTTCGCCGCCGGAGAGACAAGTAATCATTATATTTGCTGCTCTAACGCACACATCAAGGCATACACATGTTAAGTAGTATATTATACTTGTATTAGGAGGAGCGTAAGGCCTTCTGGCTACCTTGTGTTGCAAGGCCGGTTCATGTAAGAAATCGTTATATGTATTGAATTATAGCTTTAAATTCGAAGTACAAAAGCTTCCAAGGTTAGCTTAAGTACTTAACTAACTAAATATAAGATTTAACAACTAAAACCAACAAACAAAACTACAACCTAGATTAACTAGCTAAATTAATAATAATAAGGGAGGCAGACGGGCTGAATTTTTAACATATTCGAATTGATTGGTGCTTAGATGTGTGGTGTTGCAGAGGAGAAGTTGTGCGGTAGGTCCCTAAACCAGTAGAACACTTCAAAAATGCCATAAGGACGCGCAAACCAAGAGGTTCTAATGTCCAAAAGCACAATACGCCGCCCTATAGTTTTCCTAAGGAGTAGTTTCACTGAATAGTGAGGAAGTTGAATGGTCAAGGCGCTCATGATCTCTTTAAATTCGGCATCAAGCATAATAACGAGATAATAGGGGGTGATGTGTTACAGTTATATATAAACAAGGGTATGTATGTATATAGTTAGATACTAGCACACGAAGTATTTGGCCCTTTACGCGACAAGAAGAGTTAATGATTATAAACCTACCCTACGCTAGGTTTTAACACGACGCGACATAAAAGCGGTACGAAGAACGCCAAGGCAAATTCCTAGCTTAATAAGAATACCACACGCTGAGAGCACTACGAAACAAAGGCCCTAAGGGGTTACGAAGTCTATCTCGATGAGGTGTAATTACTCGGCACCTCAAGATATCCCGCTCCATTGACACGAGCCCAATTGATACCTATCTACCTGGATATGAAATTGTAAACTCCGATCCGAGTTTTTTGCCATAATTAGTCGGGTTCGGTGCAGCAAGGCGCTTGCTTGGCCGGGTCGAGTGACAATGCCACGTCGGAATTCTCCCTTTTACCCAAGCTATCTCGTGCGTGGTATAGCCGAAAGCCTAAACCCCGTCGCTTGGGAGACGAGTGTTCTTGCCTGCGAAGTGACTGGGTAAGTCCTTAGTAGTGAACCATTTTCTTTTTTCTCTGCTAAGTAGGTAGGTTCGGTGCTTGTTCTATATATACCTTGGCTCAACTCGCCGGTACCACAGCGCCGACGACTGAGGATCATCTTGAATCATATAGGGTCATTGTCTTGTCGGTTTTCTGTGACTGGCCAGGTATCTTGACAATGTGTTAAGTATAGACACAATAGTTTATGTTGTACAGCAATGTGACTAAAAGAGGCGTCGACGAGGATTAAGTAATTAGGTGATTGTTCTCAAAGCTCACACAGATGACCACGTAGGCTCAATCAGGAGATAGGTATGATATACCCTACCCTTTAACTGTTTACTCAACTTAGTATTTGATGGTAGCCAGAGAAGTTAGCCTCCGCCCTGAATCACTCCTTCTCAAATGTGGTAAGATTGCAAATCATCGAGGAGTTTTTATGCCTCTACAACTGCTCTTCGCGAGCAGCCTTAAAAGGAAGAGTCTAGGCTATGAACATTTGCCAGCAGCATCTTCTCACGAGCAGTTGATGTAGCCGTGGTGAGTATGGTGTATTAGCCTAAATAGCTCTAGCTTTAGGAAATTCGGCTTCACGCTCCATGCTAAGACGTCGATCTATCATTTGAGTGCAACATGGCATGGCTCTTAACTCCATAGCAATTTATTCACCATGCCTAGGATGGCCCCAACTAAGCATTTATCCTCCCTATCACGTCGCGGGCAAAGTAAGATATTCTGTCGTGGTGATAGGTGTGCGGTTCCTTTTCGGTAGATGGCTTGTGGATCATCCCCTTTATGTCGCTGCGATCGAGTATAGTAGCTCAAGATTGCCCAATCGGGCAATGGGGATAATAAGCAGTGCCCGGAAAAGGCGTCATACTCTCCGGATCACCAAGGACAGCGCGACTTATTCAATATCGTATTTCGCCAAAATCGTATAGCACGTCACAGGTGAGTGAACAGCAAGTCAACATCAGAGGATTGGAGAGAGCGTGGTTCCACGAGTTCGCCAAGACAGACAAACATTTCGCCTACGTTGTTCCGTAATTATAGCACTGGTGTAAATCATCCGGCTCCAAGGCCTAAGAAAGAGATATATTACCTTGGGCATACCAGTTCGGACGGACTGGCCCTCTCCGAATGTTCCGTCATGCTGGGTGTAGTGGGAATGAGGTGAGCTCTCATTCCGACATTTTTGAGCATAAAGAGCCAGACGCACTTCCCGATCACCGTGACAAGTCAACCGTGACCTACTCTTAACTGCCCATCATGAAGTGGACATCATCTGTCACAGGCCTGGTGAGCCTCTTCACCTTAGGTAAGCCATTGCTCCGCGATAACGCTCCCGATCCGCGTGCTCAAATACTACAGTCTCGGCCCAGTCGGACTCGGTACCGTTTGTAGACAGCGAGACAGGTATCACTTTCCAGTCCGCTACCAATTCAGAAGGCGTCACGTATCGGTTGGCACTTCCGGCCGATGCCAGCGCAGAAAAGCCGTACGATGTCATCCTCCAAATCGAGGCGCCAATCTCGAACGGCTGGGTTGCCTGGGCCTGGGGCGGCGCGATGACCTACAACCCGTTGACAGTGGTATGGGCCAATGGGAATGGCGCCATGTACTCATCACGGCAGGCACTGTACGTGGACTCACCCGAGATCTCATCTCATACAGCGGAATATTAACCGACATCAGAGGTTACTACACACCGGCAGCCTACGAGGACGCTAAGTACACGGTATTGAAGGGCACGGGCTCCAACGCGACTCACTTCAAGTTCACGGCGCTCTGCTCGGGTTGTGCGAGCTGGCCGGACTTCGACGGCAACCCGATGACGCTGGACGGCACTAGCCAGGCCAACTTCGCGTACGCGTATTCGACGACACCGGTAGACGAGCCGTCGAACCAAGAGACCACGTTCAGTATCCACGACTCGGTCGGGCACTGGACGCATGATCTGGGGGCAGCGCGGTCTGATAAGTTCAACTCCTGGGTGGCAGCGAACAAGCTGAACACGACCACTTTCCGGAGACCCATCCGCGTTGGCAGGTTCGGATACTAAGCTCTATAGTATCTGTACCTAAGCCGGGGCCTTGGGTGCGAGAGGCAGTCAGTCAGTCTCAGGGAGGACATGACTTGGCAGGGATGATCTGATGCCGACTGGACCAGATAGGCGCAAACAAGATTGACGGGACGGTCTGCCAAACTGGGCCAGTGTGATAGTCCTCGTAATTATGGCTGAAAATAGAACTATAGACAGACAGGAATGTCTACTTCGTATTTTGTTCGCTTGTGGAGGTGCGTAAACAGTCATGCCCAAGTAGGTACCTACCTAGGTAGGTACGCATACTTCAAGTAAGTTTGTCGTGATTGGGGTTTATAAAAATCCTCGAGGAAAGATTATTCAAGAAGATACTGCAACGAACTACATGATCAGGCATGAGGAAAATAGAGAACATTAAAGTGTCCACGGGCCGGTACATTGTGGTGATGAGAAAGAGAGAAGAAAGGTGACACCTCCAATGATGAATGATGCCCTGAACAGCCTGCCGGTACCCCCTGGCCTGCATTAGCCGGCTCTGGCCCGGCCGCCCCTGTCAACTGAAGCTACCTAGGTAGGTAGGTACCCACTGCTGGTTTGCAGGTGTCCCATCTTTTTTTAATCGACGTCAACCTTATCATGAACTGCCCATGGCTCCCACACGGAAATCTAAGGTCCACCGACCGCCTCCCCCCCTCGCGGACCCTCGTCCTAGACAATGGCGCCTACACCATCAAGGCGGGCTTCGTGACCGACGACGACGGCGCCGCCGACGACAGTCCGCGGCTCATCCCCGAACTGCCTCGCGCGGGACCGCGATAACAGAACCTACGTGGCCTCGGAGATAGCCCAGTGCACCGACTTCAGCGAGGCTGTATTCCGCCGCCCCGTCGAGAAGGGCTTCATCGTGAACTGGGAAGCCCAAAAAGAGATCTGGGAGCGCGAGTTCCTCGACGACGGGGCGCCGCAGCGGTGCAATGCCGGCGAGACGCGGCTCCTGCTCGCCGAGCCGGCGAACGCGTTGCCCATCCTCCAAGCGAACTGCGACCAGATCGTCTTCGAGGAGTTCGGCTTCGCCAGCTACTTCCGGGCGCCAGCCGCGTCGCTGAGCGCGAGCACACACCCGGCGGAGCTGGTCCTGCTCGTCGACAGCGGGTATTCCCACACGACGGTGACCCCCGTGTTCCAGGGCAAGCCGCTGCAGACGGCGGTGCGCAGGCTCGACGTCGGCGGCAAGGTGCTCACCAACCACCTGGCGCGCGTGCTCTCGCTCCGGCACTACGACATGCGCAACGAGACGCACATCGTCAACGAGATGAAGGAGGCCGCGTGCTACGTGTCGCTCGACTTCCGCGGCGACCTCGAGCGCACCTGGAAGGGCACCCGAGGCGAGCGTCGCGAGCCCTACCTCGGCGGCGCCGGCATCGCGAAAGACTACGTCCTCCCCGACTTCCACGCGCGATCGCGGGGGGTGGTGCGCGACTACGACCCGGCACAGACGTCGCGCGCGAAACGGCTCGCCGTGGGCGAGGCGAGTGAGGACGTCTTGACTCTGCGCAACGAGCGCTTCACCATCCCGGAGCTGCTGTTTAGCCCGTCCGACATCGGGATGCGGCAGCCCGGGTTGCCGGACCTGATCATGCAGTCTCTGCAGTGTCTGCCTCACGGGTTGTGGCCCAGCCTGCTTGCCAATATCTTCGTCGTGGGGGGCAATTCGCTCTTCGACGGCTTTACGCAGCGGCTGGAGGAGGAAGTCATGAAGCTCGTGCCCGATGAATGCACTGTTCGTGTGACGCGGCCCTCAGACCCCATCGCCAATACTTGGCTGGGCGGTGCCCACCTGGCTAGAGATGCCCGCTTGCAATCACTCGCCGTCACTAAGCTTGAGTATGAGGAGAACGGGAGCGCCTGGCTGGCTCGTAAATTCGCATCAGGCATCGCCCCATGAGAATGAGAATAAGATTTCAAGATCTTGATCCCGCACCACACAATGATTGACCCTCACCGTGTTGTGCTGGCTAATTTGCTAGGTTGCTCTTCAAGTACGGGATGCTTGATTCCAACTATTGGGATCGTATCTGCCCCACGCCTACATCTAGAGTATATGACGAGCGGTGGTTGTATCGTGGACTATATCCGCTAGGCTGTCCAGAACCACGGGGGAGTACCAACATATTCAAAATCCTCGAATTCATTGCCGAATAGTGCAAGAACGACGAGACTCATCCACTATTAAAAACAAGAAAGGAGACGGGCATCCTGTTACCTATCCCGGCCTTACTCTGCTGCAGATTGGCGAGAGAATCGCGAAACACAACAGCTCGAGTTCAGGCGAAGGGCAACAGCTACCGCATCTAGCAGCAGACTGGGCTAGTCATTAACTACACGGTGTACCTCGAAGTCCTCAATTCTTCACTCTAGTAGTTCGTGTCGTATGTCATCCCCGAGGTGGGCAAATCCCCCGCCGAGGCGAGTGTGGCGGGAGACCCGTGGATAGTCATAAAGCCCTGCGCTAACGTAGGTCCCTGACCTTCAACGCGCAGATGAGAAGTGGAATAATGAGGTCGCCGACCCCCTTCTGTTCCTTCATCTGCAAGAAAGCTCTTAGTCTCAAGGCCGAATGCGGTCATAGACCAGGGGCGGCTGGTTCTCATAGTGTACTATATCATACGATGTAGACATTCACCGAGTTATCGAACGTCCAGTGTCTTAGGAGAAGTAGAGAGTGCGTAGCTTCGGGGGCATCTATCTCTTTTTACTAGGTGTATTGTGGCTGACTAGGTATCCATAGACTCACTCAATGTAAATAAATAACCCGTTCTCGTGAATACTTGTGCGTACTACCTAGTTCCCCTTACGAAACTGACAATCTCTGACCCGACATAAACCTAGGAAAAGTCCCAAACACACAGCCTCATGTCACCCCATCCCGAGCCGTTCCTATACCGTCACCACGTTATTTTGTATTTTATTGATTATCTCCAACGCTATCCAAGAGTAGAGATTGCCGACCTGGTATTTCCACCATGGACCCAATAACTATCTGAATTACTTCCTCCCCAGTAGTTGTTCTTGTACCAACACCGCATCCGAAACAGTCTACCATCCGGAAAGTAGTCCTTGACATAACCTCGTTTGATGAACTGTACGATTAAGTAGGGAATTTCCGTCCCAGACCTAGGTATAAACACCGCGATAGCCAAATTCCGCTAATACCAGCATCTACGCTAAATCGCGTTCTCGAAACGCAGGATCAGTAAAGCTCAGCCGTGCACCGGCGTCCACGACGGCGCGAGCACCCTAGATAAATTCGTCAGCTGGTGTCCTCGAAGATAGCAATGCTGGGTCGGTCATACAGTCGCACTAAACAATGGATTAGCTATTTACACTCGAGACTAAGCAGGAAGGAAGTAGTCCTACCAATTTCAGGGTCGAGCCCTCGTGGTGAATGATGCAATACCCGCCACCGCATGCTGTGCAGCGTTTCTGGGTCTCGGCGATGCAATCGAGGCACTACAAGGGAGTTCATCAGCATACAACAGTCACCACAGACGGCGAATAGGAGGGAGTAAAGCTTACATTATGTTCGCATTCCCAGCAACTGCGGGTGATTTTCGGCATCTGTTGCGCAGACCGTTAGCGACGGATACTTGGACATTCTCGGTATAGTTCACAACGGGGAGTATATCGGCATACAATTTCCATCATCGTCTGAGGAGGAAGAAAATACGAAGGAACGACAGGAGATACGAATCCCCGCGTCCCATCGCGTACAAGATTGGATAGATCATCATCTTATGAATTCCCGGCCCCGGAGTAGCCTCGCGCGGCCCTCGGCGGCGACCGACCGGATGCAATCGAGACAGTAACCCATCCGTACCTTGAATTTGAGCATGCCCGCGAGGGCCGCTTTCTCGTGATCGTCGAGGAGGCCTGCGTCGTCGAGGTTGACGACGTGCACGTGTTGTGTCATCTCCTCGCGCCCCGGCACCGTGTAGCACGCCTCGCACCACCACTGGTTGCAGCTGAAGCAGTACCGCTCGCGGATGCACTCGAGGCAGCGCGGGACGAATTCGTGGCGCTGAGCCCCGTTGGGCGTCGGACGGGTTGCCGACTTTAGGCTGGAGGAATGAAGCGGGATCGGGGATAGGAGCGGCAGCTCCTGTGAGGGCGAGTCGCCGTATGCCGTGAAGCCCTCGGGCGCGGAACCGCAGGACGCGCACCCGCCTACTGCGAAGGTGGCGACGCCCCAGGGACTCCCATCGGTGGGTGCGAGGTGCGTCTTGCCGTACGCTGGAGAGTTCCGGTGGCGGGGCCCGGTGCAGAGGACCGTGTCGAAGCGCAGGGCCTCGCGGCAGTCGAGGATGGTCTCAGCCCAGCCGTCTGCGATCGGCTTGGTGATCATCCGGCCCTTCCGGCCGTACCAATCCTCGCCGTCGCCTTCGATGGACTCCTTCAGGGCGTGGTGGGACTTCTGGTTCCAACCTGCACTGATGTTCGCGGCCGGGAGCGGGGTGGCGTCTCGGTTGCCGAAGTAATACAGCGCCTTCAGACGGGGTGTGTCGTCGGGTCGGGAGGGTCGGCAGGCGAACCGCAGCGCCTGCATGAGCTTGCGCTCGTTGAGGTTCTTGACCTCGCGGATGGAGAGGATGCGGACGCGCGAGGCCGGGTCGACGAGGATGTCGTTGAGGAACTCGGAGGTGACGGAGAGCCCGTCGAGCACGAGCGTGTTGACGTGTTGGAGGATGTCGCGGCGTCTGAGGCTGGTGAAGATGCCCCTCAGGGGGCCCGAGTAGAAGTCATCTTCGGTGAGGTTCTCGTCGACTTGCGCGTGGCGCCAGACCTCGCCGCCATGGTCGATGCTGTCGATGTCGAACTGCGCTGTCGAGACGCGCGTCAGGTCGAGGTGGCGGAAGACGCCAGGGGTCGTGTGCAGCAGGTGCCGGAAGGAGCGTGAGGTGGCGGCGATGCTGAGGATGGCCGAGATGGGGAGGTACGGGATGGTCTGGTAGAGGACGAGGGTGTTGGAGAGTAGGTCGAGGAGGCTCGGAGTCAAATCGGAGGTTCCTATGTAGTCGCGCGTGTGCTGTTGATCGAGGTCTCCGGAGGCCATCACATGCAAAGCCTAGTCAGTCTACTGAACTCGTCGAAACCCTTAGATAAAGCGTAACGGCGGCGACAACGGCGAGTAAAAGATGCCGAGGTGAGGTAGGTATTGCAGAGGCACTTCAACGGTGCTGAGTTGTTGGGCTAAGGCCCCTGATGCTCAAATACAAGATGGTGTCAAGACACTAACACCATCAACGGTGAGGCAATATGTGGCAGATAGATCTCCCCTACCCCTTCCTTTGGTAAGGTAGATGAAGACTAAAAAGAAGGCGCGAATAGCTATCCTAGTAGCTTAATAAGCTCTAGGCACATATAGGTTGACTATAATAGACACTGAAGATGGTGACCGTGAAGGGCAGACATCCAGGACGACGCCGCTACCTATGTATCCCACATCACGACGCCCGGGTAGACCGTACTGACCATGACCAGGGGGCTCACGCGGAGAGGTCAGTCCCTGGTTGCCAACGGTTGGCACGCCCGTCGAGCTAGGCGATAATCCCTGTCGTGTAGGCTGTAGCGCACTCGTCTCGGGCGCCACATTGGAGTGAGGATCTAATGAACCCCGGTTGCGGCATCGACAAAGAGATTGGTGGTGTATACTGAGTGTCTGGGCAGTCTGCGGTACGCCAGGAATCCGCCGAGGAGAGTTGATTGGGCGAACAATTAACACACGCGGGCGGGTTGTCGCAAGGATGTGCTGCTTTGGACAGGCTTGGCAGGTCGATCCGACAGGAAGGTTGCATTGGGGCGTCTTGTCTTACTGTATCCCGCTCGTCTCGACCTCCATGACTGATGAATAAGCTAGAGGATTGGCTTGCGGGGTTTGGGTGCTCGTGGGGAAGCGGCCTTTTTCGACGACCATTTGATAGAGTACACGTAGGAATGACGGGATTCGTATGGTGATAGGAATTAATAATGTGCCTAGATTAGCAGTTGGGAGGGGAGGATACGAACGAAGCGGTGTGAAGAGGGGTATCTACATACCTACAAGTACCTACTGTAGGTACTGTAGGTACTGTAGGTACTGTAGGTAAGTAGACTTGGTAGAACACCGCTTAGCTGGTGTAGGTAGTTGTAGTACTTATTGTATAGTACGAAGACTAGGATATCTTCCTATACGCAAAGTACTAGGTTTTTTCATTACGATCAACAATAATACTACTCGTAGTTTATATACATAGTATACTCCAAACTGGAATAGCTACCTATATTATTCTAAGATTCATTCAGTCTGTGATATTGTATTAAACCTCCACCTTTTCTAACGTCTACTATACCTACCTAGTAGCTACCTACCTACTGTAGTCTACGTGCTAGGCCGGGGTCCCTAAATGACGTGGAGAAAGCTACTGTAGCCTGGACGCATGTACCTGTAAGTCCTGTAATAGCACCGTAGCGCAGGGAACTGTGGAACCAGTATAAATTAAACACTCTATCTATCTAGATTGGTTAGTTCGCACCAAGAGCCAGACATTGGCTTCCAATCACATGATGCTTTTGTTCGAAGTCTCCAAGTGTTTTAGCCCTATACCGCCAAGGACACAACTTTTCCGCCTCACTCTGGTTTTAAGAGGTGTAAGTCGTGCCAAGTTCTTAGCAATCGCTCATCACTTCGGAGACATCATGATCATATGTATCTGTATGTGGCGCATCTGCATAATACGCTAGGATTTGAATTAGGCTGTGCTTTTACCAAGACACACACGGCTGCCGAAGGTGGCGACTTGTTCCTGATGAAGTGCAGGCTTGGTAGTTACTTGGCTCACTTGGCTCACTTGGCTGACTTGCCAAGCCGGCCTGTCGTGCGCGCCAAAAGCAATACTGAAACTATTGTACTTACACAGCCAAGAGAGAGGCATACGTGTCCGTATTCTGGTTGTTTAAATCTCGCAAATCACTGGACACTTGTTGATGCCTGCTGTGTGTCATCAGGTCAATGGCTCGAAATCATGGGACACTCATCATTGCCGCAGAGCGAGTGATGATAACCTTGGCTCACCCGTTTCATTGCACATCTGTTGCACAGTACCAACCGCTGCAAGTGATTAATGTAGTGTACTATATATAACAAATCTGCTTTACATATTGATACGTCTCTACTATGTTACCCAAGTCACCCAAGTCTTAATCCACCGACCGACTTACAAGTAGATCCGTGAATGATGCAAGTAGTGTGCTCCGCGGCATCCTCAGGCCATCTAATAGTTCAACTGCAAGCGCTGAATTATACTCGCCATTTTGTGGGTTGCCATAGGTTTTGATAGTCTCTCCAATATTATTTCTCCTGCTTAATAAGCCTTCCTTCATCCTCACCAGCTACCTATACTACTGTTATTAGGTATTAGTAGGGAAGCAATATTATGTTACATATAGACACTTCATCAGTCCGACCGCCACCTGCAAGCCCCGCGGTGGAGCTTCCACCTACACGTGTATCTCGGATACCTACAGAGGTTAAGTACCTATTTGTCTATAATCTAGGGCGGTGTAAAAGGCGTCGAGTACTTGTCAGCAAGGACTCGATCCCCTAGACAGGCCCTGTCGTGCTAAGTTGTCGATTAGGTACCTACCCCAAATCATCATCTGGCGTCATGGAAGCTCAGAGAACGCGATGACTGATATGAAAATGACTTGCTCCTCGGTTCCCGCGGTGGCTCTAGCTGGTCGATTACTGTTTTCTGCTGCTGGTTATTCATAAAGATAAACGAACCCTGGACTAGACATCCACGCGGATTCCACCCAGTTCAGGCAATTTAACAGGCCATAGAGCGAGTGTTGTGTTGTGCCCGCGAGCATGGCTGAGCAACCAGTTGTGAGATGGTCGGCTACCTTCACGGCCACGGAGCCATCCGTGGACCTGAAGGGCGACAAGATCATCCTCCCTCAATCCGCGCTCGAACAACTCCTCGCCGCCCCGACCAATCACCCAAGTGGCGTCGCAAACTTCACTGCTCTCGACCCGCAAAATCCCTACGCTGACCCTCAACACCACGGACCGCAATTCCAACAGGGCTTGCCAAATCCCCTAATGTTCCGTCTCGTGAATCAAGCGAATGGAAACACGGTCCATGCTGGTATCCGCGAGTTCTCTGCCCGCGAGAATGAGGTCCTGCTTAGTCCCTATCTGATGGAAGCACTCGGAATCAGCACCGGCCAGCTTGCTTCTGCTGACGTTTCCGCCGATACCGATGCCGATACTGTAGACGCGCAAATCCAACCCTCCACCGCTCCCCAGATCACTGTACACGCAGAACAGCTTCCCAAGGGCACTTACGTCCGCTTGCGACCTCTCGAGGCTGGCTACAATCCCGACGACTGGAAATCCTTGCTGGAACGTCAGTTGCGCGAGAGTTTCACCACTTTAACGAACGGCGCATTCCTATCCGTTCGTGGCGTCAAGGGCGAGACCTTCCGTTTCCTCATAGATCAGTTTCGTCCCGAAGGCAACGGTATTTGCGTCGTAGATACCGATCTAGAAGTCGACATCGAGGCGCTTAATGAGGAGCAGGCGCGGGAGACGATGAGGCAGATCATGGCCAAAGCACAAACTGCTCCAGGTACGGCAGAGGGGAGCTCAGTTGGTCAGGAAATCAACATTTGGAAGCCTATTGATGGCCAGGTTCTCGCGGGCGATTACGTTGATTACGAATTGCCGTCATGGGCTCGGTCACGCCCCGTGGTAATCGAAATCAGTGAACTCGACGATGAGCATAGCGTGGATTTATATCTGAGTCCAAGATCGTCGCGTCAGAGATCCTTACCACGAGAGGCCGAGTACGTGTTTGGCGCCTTTACTTTCACCGAAGGAGAGACTGGTGTTAAGCGTATCACTATCTTACCTACCAATGTCGAGTTAGAGGAAGCTGAGGCGCTACTTATTTCTGTCCATGCATATAATCATTCCTCACATGCTCAAGATTCAAAGAACGTACCTCATCCCTTTAAGTTGCGTGCAAGGAATATTACAGCCAGTCAAAATGATGCCGCTGCTCCCTCTGTGCAAGGAGGCAATGAGGCTCATGGACCGGACGAGGAGCAGTGTAAAAACTGTCGGCAATGGATCCCTAAGCGAACTATGGTTCTTCACGAGAACTTTTGTCGTCGCAATAATATTTCATGCACTGAATGCGGTAAAATTTTCCAGAAATCGTCTGTTGAATGGGAAAAGCATTGGCATTGCCCTCATGATGAGGCCAATGGCTCGTCGGAAATAAGCAAATCGAAGCATGACTACATGTATCACAACCAACACCAATGCCCAGCTTGTTCATTCGAGACCAACTCACTCTCAGACCTGGCAAGGCACCGAACCACCATCTGTCCAGGCAAGATTATTCTGTGCAGATTTTGTCATCTTGAAGTACCCCAGGAAGGAGATCCATTCAACCCTTCTCCGGAGAGCCTCGTATCCGGCCTTTCGGAACACGAACTTGCCGACGGTGCTCGCACGACGGACTGCCACCTCTGTTCTAAGATCATTCGTCTTCGCGACATGGCGACGCACCTGAAGC
The DNA here is from genome assembly GCA_003426235.1 of Xylaria polymorpha. NCBI lineage: Eukaryota > Fungi > Ascomycota > Sordariomycetes > Xylariales > Xylariaceae > Xylaria > Xylaria polymorpha. Next base: position 121,760 of record NQIM01000050.1, read on the forward strand.
ATCATGAACTCGAGAAGGCTCACAGGCTCAAGCCTGACGTATGTCGCAACGCTAATTGCGGACGTACCTTGCACGGTGTAGGCAGAAACGGGACTGTCGGGGTCGGAACTCATATTGGCCAAGGTCCCGGCAACGATATCGGGCTCTGCTCACTCTGTTTCTCTCCCCTTTATGTGAGTCTCCATGACCCGGAGGGCAAAGCCTTGAAACGGCGCATCGAACGGAAATACCTGTCGCAGATGATGACTGGCTGCGGGAAGAGGTGGTGCCAAAACGAATGGTGTAAGACAGGACGGGTGAACGGGAGTCTCGAAGCGAAGGGAACATCGGCGCAAGTGGTGCTTCCCATGATCAAACCATTGATGGACGCGTTCAGAGACACGCAAACACCCATGCACTTCTGCGTGGACGAATCCAACCAACGAAGGAGGGTGCTAGCCGAGATGCTAGCAAGCGAAAATGCTTGGGATCTAGAGTGGTGCATAGCGGCGTGTGAAGCGGAGGGCCCCAATCTAGACAAAGCTCGGGAGTGGCTTATGAATTGGGCGCCGATGAAGGAGTAGATAAAAGAGATGTTCGGTTTTGCATATAGAGGGCGTTTGGTAGGAGACTCATCATCATGTCACTTGATACCCAGGCGCGCAGTCACATACATATCGCTTAATCACACTAATGGTTTTCAAGCATCTTAGCATTCCACGATATAGCGTACTGGATAGCATGCATCACAACCCACGCCTATGGCGCGAGGTTACCAAAACAATGTACCATTATACAATCAAGATTCTTCGCTCGAACATACGGGACCCCATGAGACTCCTTTCACCGCGGTATTCACTCAGAACCGACTCCCTCCCTCCACGAGTGCTACCGTAGAGGTGTCGCTTAGTGACTCTAGATTGATGTGAGCATACTACCAACAGCCGAGAGGTCTATCAGACCAGACTTACGCAGCAGGAGCAACCAGCGCTGTAGTGGCATTAGCATCAGTCAGACTCGACAGCGTCCAATACGGGCAACGCAGTTCGGGGGTATAACACTTACCAATCGCCACAGCTGCAAGAGGTGCATTCACAGGAACCCATTTTGGCAGATGGTGGTTTGGAAGACTCTATATTCGTCTAGGATGAGCGTGTGGATTTCGTGATAGTTGCCTTGATGCCGAAGATTGAGCGATGCGTATGTTGCTCTCGATAGAGACAAAGAAGAGGAATGAAGCACAACACATGCGAGCGGCCGCCCCTATTAATACTCAAAGCCTGTACTCGGGCAAACCATCAGCAGGCGTGTTTCTCTGTTCGTATCCGGTATTTCCCCATCTATGTCCCCTCACACCTATGCCTGCAGGTACAAACTAATGGTGGTGAACAAGGTTATGCAACGAGAACAGTGGTCTAATCTCGGGCCATCCCACGTCCTCCAAGCTCTAGTTAACCCCCCCTCGCGCCGGTCAGACGATTGGTACACCCCAACTGGACGATAGTATCGCCTCACGCGGGGGTAGCCGGCCTTGGCTATGGCGCGCCTCCACGTTCACGGTCGGAAAGCAAACGGGAAAGGGCCACCGGAGCAGGGGGGAAGCATATTTGGTGGCGCGGTGATCAGGTGCCGCGTCCTTGAAGACGGGCGAATAGCGGAAGATAGCCCTTACAATACATCTGCCACAATCTAGAATTGGAGTCGTCGACACCAGTCGATGCATCCGACTACCGATACGTTGACTAACGCTTCCGACAAAGCGTCGGGTAATGACTAGATGAGCGACCATTCATGACCCTTGTGCTATGCACACCGAAAGCGTGTGGCTGTCTCGGAGTATCACGAGACGTTCCCCTCATCAGTATTAATGCAGGCCTTCGGGATACCCAGACCACAGCCAAGTGAACGAGGTTGAGACTTGAGGACGATCCCTGCGGTACATGATATGATATACGAGCTTTGCTTTCCCTCTCTTGATAATGGCTTTGAGCACTGCACAGAGCTATCACGGGACTTAGATAAGAGGAAAGGAACTATCCGCGAACAATATGCAGTTCGTTCCGATCTGGGGCGTCTGCATATGTGACGATTATTATCATTGGATCAGCAACGCCAATCTACCACACTGTTATGCACCTATATGCACCACAACGGTGCCCGTCCTGTTTAACCACACTTGTGAACCCGCGGGTCTGCGCGGGTATCTCGGCTGCTCAGACGACACGAGCTGCATCTCCACATGAGGCTGAGAATGCTGTGCTGCTTACGTGAAACTCAACACCAGCGACTGCTCTAATGATGGTTTAGAACCTGTATCAACAGGCATCAAGTAATGATAACTAGAATGAGGTAACTACAAGTATACACGTCGATTAAAGATAGTACTACGACCATTTCACCCACGAGTTTGATGCAACACAGCTTCAAATTATGGCGAAAATACATGGTAAGTGATGGCAATTCACCTAGGTGAGTAGATAGACTAAAACCCGGGGATTGATTACAACAACGTGGGAGCAACATACGATAACCAAACGGACGAAAAGCGAGTGTCCGACTGACTGACTGACTGACTGACTCGCAACAACCTGATAATAACCTTACCAACGAATGACATAACTCCACAACAGCTCACCACAAACTAGCTACGTAATGATCTACTCGGTTCATAGTTTAAGAAGCAGGAACTTGCGAAGGTCTATACACCAAATAAGTATTATTCAGCTAGGACAAACAGTTACACCAGTTTCCCAAACCACGTGCTGCTGTAAATCCATGTGTGACCCCCACGGCGCTTAGGGGAAGCGAAGTGCGAACAGAGAACCCTGCTGGACGGCAGAAGGTAGATATATCCACAAATCACTCCGGGTTTAGGCCCTTGGCGAACCCCCCAAGTACTACGGAATACAACGTAGCAGACACCGAAAACCAGGTCGGGAGCGTGACGAAGGGCGACGGAAAGCGGAAGGTGAGACCTAGGAAGGGCAATCCGAGTTACGCAGCAGATGACAGCGCCAGTCAGTATGTGGGAAAATAGGCCGAGCTTGGGGGGGGTAGGTAATGCTGGGATTCAGCTACTGCTGCCCACGAGGCGGGATGCTCGGATGTGGACGGGACTAACATGGTAGTGAGGAAATCTGGAACACTACACCGCACAGTCTTGCTGAGAAAGCTGTTCGGTGCGGTGGTCATGTTCGCAGCCTGCTACTATACTCGGCATCCCAGAGAATCCCATATCCTAATCGCCGGGTGAGGTGTATACCTCGTAAATTCGTCGTCGCCGTTGACGAGAGATAGCCAGACGAAAGCCTAAATAAAGCACATATCGCATTCGACTACCGACGATCTCGATCCGAACTTTACGGAACGAAACATCCCCCATCATGCCACCTGGAGAAGCTGCTTGCTGGAAGGCGAAGGCCCTTAAGGAGCTTCAGAAGTATCACTAAGGAAATTCTGGGCTGGGCCCATCGACTTAGGATTAGTCCTAGGCCACTAGAACCAGCCTACACATATATACTGCACTCAGACGTGCTTTATAACGCTGAAGATATAACTGAGAAGACCGGTTGCGGATTTGTCACTAGGTTGATGCATCGCATTTATCCGTCGGCCTTAATAAAGGGGGGCATAATTTGAGATGAAATCGACTTGAGTAGATGGTTCATCATTTTACGTACTATTCAGCACAGAGTTCGTTATTTTATCCCATGAGAAGCAGCCGTGTCGTTAGCCTCTCACTGAACTTGGTATAGGATGAAGAATCTGACGCTATAAGATACATACAGATGTTCCAGTATTGACCCATCACAGGCTGATACAGGGCCCGGCTCTACTCGAAGCCCACGATATCCCTAGTTGAGTGCAGCTTCTTTCTATTAGACTACAACTTTGACATTAGGGAAGAAGTTCCAAGAATTAATCCGCGCCAGTGTTACTACGGGATTGGACCGCTCACGTTGAGACCCGAAAATGTCTACTTTTCACGACGCTCATTCTAGAGCTTCATGACTTGCAACATCGGCATTCGAAGTGCTACCGTTCCTGCTGTACGGGGTAGATTATTGGCAAAGCTTGCATCTTTGTTCGAGCTTGATTGGGAAGTGCCGGGTCCCTTAACACCAACGAAGGCATGAAGACATCCCGAGTGTCAGCTACAACAGATATTGCTACTTATTCCAGCTGAGCAGTAGCTTTAAGGGGCGCCGCAGCTAGTTCCGGAAATGTAGGGCGATTATTCATTCCGAGAAGGTCGTCAATTTCCCCTTCATCCTCGCATAAAAGTGCTTCCATCCCTAATAAACAGTCAGGGAATGCCGTAAAAGACGAGGTGTTGGGATATAAGATGTGAGCCTGGATCCTATCTGGGTCTAAGTCGTGCGAGTTATGGTAGAAACGAACGCTTTCCAACATAATCTAGCGAAGAGGTTTCTGCTTGAGCCCATTTTGCCATTCTTTTTCATACTATGATGTATATTTCTATGCAATCTTGTTGACTCTATATGATGAGCATCCTTTATTAAACGACTAACCTTAGTTGTATCTCGACAGAAAGAGCTGTAAAGTTTGGCATCTTGATCAACCGAAAGGGTAGTTACTTCGGTAATCCGGTACAATCCGGCTAAGCCTTAGCACGCCGAGATAGGTTAATCCCGTACCTGGTTGATTTAACTGCTTTTGATTGGTTACGGCCTGCTTAGATAGCCACCCGTTCTCAATCCCATTATGCGTTCCATCACCAATGACCCGGTCCCTCAAACCATTATTCAACTTAAATTGACGGCCCATTCATATTTCTAACCCTATATCCCACTCTCTCGCTTAAATCACTCGTCAGATTCATCGTCGGATTCATCACTAGAAGAGTCTCGTAAAGCCCATTCCTCTCGCAATATGTCCCATGCTCTGGCTCCCTTTTCCCCCTGGTCTCTACCCAGCCGGATGGTAAACATATGGAAACTATTACGATCACAATCTCCATCGCCGTCGCTATCATCTTCCTTATAGCCGCCATTGTCCGACTTGGCGCGCCAGAAATCCGGGTCACCCTCAAACTTGGCAATGTTTATGATATCACGCTTACGCGGCCGGGAATCCAGAGCCGCCCCGACATATCGACAGTCAATGACCGGATCACCATCTTCGCTCGTGCTTACCTGTAGCGCCGTAACTAGAAGCGCGGGCCCCTCGGAGTCTAGTTCCTGGTATAAGAGTAGGCAGCTGCTCCAGTCCAACAGCGCTGTTTCGAATTTGGCAACGACTGAGACTTCACTTCCATAGGGCTGTACTCTCCGTTTCTTCATATCCGTTGGGCTAACCGGCCGTGCGCACCAATGTCCTACGACAGAGCCATCATGCTGTACAGCAAGCCTGTCTTCATCATCATCGATCTCCTCGACTTTGATGGGCAAATCATCCAGCGTAGCAGGACACCAGGAGAACCCGCCCGAGTCGGTCATGGTGGGACGGCCGTGGAGGAGAGCCGCGTGGGGTACGAATCCAATGTGCTTGATGAGCTGCTGGATAATCTCGCTCTCCTTGCGAGTGAAGTCGGGATCTGGAACGTTGGCTAGCAGGGAGGCGATGAGGGTGCGATCGCGTACCCACGAGGTGCTTCGCGGGCGCAGGATGGCGAGGAGGTCGCTTAGACTGCGGATGGGGCTACGGAGCCGCCGGATGACGCTCGAGGCTAACCAATGGGTATGAGAGGACATCGCTGGATCCTGGGCGAGAATGTCGGCCTCGAGGTCCCTGATATCCGGCTTTGTGGGATCGCTGCCCTTGAAGATAACCTTGACGTCACCCGACATGGCGAGCTCCAAGGCCGTCCAGCCACGGGTAAACCAGGGAGAGAAGACGAGGGCGAGACAGGCGCTCTCTGGGCTAATCCACTCGAGCCCGGCAAGGTAGAGGTCGTGGACAATGGTGAACTTGGCGTGGCGATATAAGGTGTGCATCTTGCTAAGTGCTATAGATCTCGCCCTAGACTCCACGGGAATGCAGAGCGTATCCCACCATATACCGTCACATTCCAGCTGGTCGGCGATGGCGGCGAAATAGTCCATCAGACAACTGTTGGCGTGTCCGTGAATTTTGCCGCCAACGCCGGTGCCGTCTGACCAGACATGGGAGATGGCGACGTACGATGTCCCCGGCGGAACTAGCTGGCGCTCAGCTCGCGACCATGCTGTTCGTCCCGCCTCTCCACCATTCTCCAATGCCGGCGCAAGAAGCTCGACCGGGTAGACGTAGTCGGCACATCCTTTGGTACATTTCTCACTGTCTCCCTCGGGGTTCTTGTGAAGCTGGCGGACCGTGGTGCTGTCTATATGGGCGCCTTGGCATTTGCTCTGCGTGCAAAGTTCATGGCCGTCGATATGCCGGATCAGAGTGTGCGAGCGCAATGACGCGACGATGTCCGGGAGGTTCATCTGCTTCCGCTTGGAGACTTCCACTATATTCCAGAGGCGGTTCTTGCAGACTTTCATCGAGTCCAGTTCACGCAGCGCCGCGTGCACTGCGGGCCCGATAATGAACCCGGGGAGCTTGTCGCGTGTGCTGGGGGGTGGGATGGGGAACAGTCCCTTGTACTGCTGGATGGACATCATCCAGTTGATAACATTGCAGACCTCTAACATAGTAGCCGATGTTTTTCGCATATCTTTGTCCATCACCCGACGAATCGGCATCTTGCCTTCAAGGCGATCGAGCGATGCGATCAGCTCATAGCATGAAAACACGGCGTTGACCAAGTGCGTGTGAGACATGGACAGCTTCTGCTTCGCGGTGAAGGCGTGTTGACAGGACATGGCCGTCAGTGCCCAATCCCAGAAGCTTCTCCAGCGACAGGCTGGGGCAATACCCTCCATGATCTTCCTGGACTCGACGCATTGCTGGCGCGTACATTCGCCAACCTTTGCGGCTGCGCAAATATGACCCAGTCGCGCAAAGAAGGAATATTTCTTGGACCATTCGTGAGGAATCGCCAACCATGGCGCTTTTTGGGCATTGAAATTGGCACATTTCAGGGCTGCAGGTGCGTTGGACTTCTGGGTGGTCGAAGTCAGCAGAGTGTCGTTTGTGCTGAACTTGGAGCTCGGTTTGCCCGGCACCGTTCCAATCAGCTGCGTCTGAACGGGGATAGAGTCCAAATGAGACTTGTAGGATTTGGCGATCGCCTCGTGCTGGGTATCCATGTTGGACCATACCAGAATCTTATGTGACAGCAAAACAGAGGGGTGGGAAAGTTGGCTTGAGAGACCGAGTCCAGCCAACAGTAAAGAGATGGGGTCCCGACCAATCGCGGCCAGACCTCCGATTCTGGCGACGGTCTCGTTTGGGGTGAAGCAGATAGACGGCGGCACTCGGAGCACTACCAGCCAATTGTAGTATGTAGTCGCCATATTGAAGCGGCCCATCTTCCATCCGGGTTGCATTCAGCTCGGGCTTCTATACACACGAGACAAGTCCTACAAGTCGCCGCTTATGGACAATAAGCTACTATCTTCATTTCAGGGGAATTTCCATTTGCCCAACTCGTCCTACAGCGTAATTATAAAAGAAGCACATTGTCCAGCCTACTCGCACTGCTTCCGGAGATCCATAGGCTGGCTAACAGAGGAATACGAATTCACACGAATCACCATGGCTTTCCAGGTATCAGAAAGTCCTATCTGCCCACCAGTTTCCGTTCTAACAGACCTTGTAGACTCGGGCTCCGATCACTTCTACGGTGCACTCGGGGAAACTCTATCTCTTTTTCTACGATTACAACGATATTACACTTCAAATGGCGAAAGCGACAGATAGCGACAGGCCATCAGGTTTTACCAAGCTTCAAATCAATGTAAACAATCAAACGATCCGAGCTACGAACGACTCCGAAAACCTCCTCGCAGCCTGCTCGTCGGGGACTTCGGTAAGACTCACTGGAGAAAAATAGCGGCGCTTAAGTGATAATTACACGTCAACTAATATGTCCTCACAGGTCGTCGTGTTTTATCTCGACAGACAGAATATTCTTCATGACATTTGGTCGGGCGATGGTGGGATGTCTTGGTCCTCTGGGGCTCTCTCGAGCTTGAACATTATGATCGGCCGCAACAATTCCATCACGGCGCATTCTGGTTCGCACCCCAGACTTCTCTACACTGACGGATCTGGCGTTATCCTAGGCGCCCATTGGCATTCGGGCACATGGACTACGTTTTTGGCATCGTGATTTCACTGTGCTTTACAAGTAGTTTCTTGTGAAAACCAGGTCGCGAACACGGGTGGGGGCTAAGACGAGAAAGGGGCTGGGATTTTGACAAATATTTTGGGGTTATTCTAAGTTAAGGTGACTAAGTTTTACTATGATAGTAGTAGATTGTCGTAAACTTTTAAACTCAACTGTAGGTCTGTATATTACCGTCAAGTCTGAATGGCTACTGATTTCGCAATGTCGAGGAGGAGGGTGGGAGAAGTTGCCTGGGTTTATCTCTTGCGGACCAATACAACTTGCTCTTCCCCACTCTCCTGTATATGTATCTAGCTTTATTCATCTTCTTGGGTTGTAGCCGTATGACCATTTCAGCTGAGGTCGGCCGCTTCCGGGATCAGCTGAGAGATAGCCATAGATTTGTAACCGACGTTGGTTGGGGGCCATTACGTATGTTTTCCAAATACAAACCTACTAATTTAGTGATTCGCTCGTGCCCCTTCTTCGCCGAATCCTACTGCGTCGAAGATAGGGATGCATTATTACGCCGTCTATAACTCATTTACTCTCCAGAGCTATACGTGAAGACGCTGCCAGGGGACCAAGCAAACATAAACAACCACAGCCATGGTCCTTTTCGGTGTAGGCAATGGCGATGACATCGACGAGATGCTGAATGCGCAGGAAGGGCATCGCCCCGAGAGCCTGGATTTCGACGATAACGACTCGGTACTTAAAGATCCGGTATCTTGCTTCGATGCGTGCGCAAACGCAAAGAGCTGGCAAGGCATGTGGGCGCGTTTCGACGAGCAGTGGCTCAAGTTCAAGGTTGACGTCTACGACAACTTCTTGAACGCACTGGGCGCCATATGCAAACTGGCCCAGATAGAACGATGCCAAAACAGCGATTGCGTCGACTTAAGAAGGCGTGTCGAGCTGGCTGCGCCCGAGTGCGGCTGGTCGGGGTTCCGCGAGTGGGCCGTCGTCGCTATATCATGCCAGTATCGCATGGGTCACGACGCTGGTGAGGTCGAAGAAGACTACCCGCCACATGTTCACATAGCCTCGGCGGTAGGACTCATGAATACACTACTCGAAAAGTGCTACGAGGATGGCAACCCGATTGATGACGTGTTGCGAGGCCCTCATGGTCGTCAGACGACGCTCGAGGTTCCCGGGATTGCCGATGTCGTCTACTGGATGCTGACCGTGCAGACCAAGATGGGACGCAATACGGTCGACTTCGAGTCCTGGCCGTTGGATTATATCCCACTTGAGCTAGTTCAGCCGGCTATCGAACGAGCAGAGAGAAGCATCACCGAGCTAGGTCTCTGTCTGTTCCGCGCGCGCACACTTGCCTACGCCAGCCCGCGCAAGACCACTGAGCTACCTGCCATAGTCACCGCAATCAACCGTCGTCCAGAGCTAGTCCATCAGAACAGCGACCACAAGAAGTGTACGGCTAGTAGCTGTCAGTTCATGTATCGTGATAACACCGGCCGGACGCCCTGCATGACGCCTCCAGAGAGAATGATTGCCACTGCAGCCTACGATCATTCTCTCACAGCAAGCTGTGCGTGCCCATAGCCGAGGGCCGGCCAGCCGTATGGTCATCGCAGAAGCCGGACACGCTAATCTCACCAGAATCCGAGGCGTACATAGCCATCTCGCATACCTGGGCCGACGGCACCGGCGCCCACCCAGACCACCCCCGGCTCGGTAAATAGCTGCATGTTCGATTTCTTCGCCGGGATCGCGAAACGCATGAACTGCGTCGGGATCTGGTGGGACGCCATCTCGATCCCATCCAAGCGCAACGACGCAGTCCTGCGCGCCCAGGCCATCAGCAAGATGCACCACAACTACGCCAAGGCGAGCTACACAGTCGTTCACGACAACTACCTGCGGCAGTTCGAGTGGCGCGAAGGCGACGACAGCTGCCTGTCCGACGCGTGCCTCGCCATCGCGCTATCGCCATGGTTCTCGCGCGGATGGACCTCTCTGGAGCTGCACATCTTGGACGAGGTAGTCGTACTCTTCGGTTCCAACCGATTCGGGACCGACGACAGCAACACCGTCGTCATCAAGCCCCTGAGCGAGATTCTTCTCAAGCACCCGGCCCTTAGCCCGCGCGCGCACTGGGTCGCCGCGCTGCTAATCAAAAAGGTCTGGCGCAAGCGCATCGAGAACGTCTCGGAGATCCTAGCCATCTTACATCCGCGCGGGACCTCGTGGCCCAGCGATATGAAGCTGATCCAACTTAACTACTAGAGCTAACAATTTCCTATTTTAATAAGATCTTAGCTCTAGAAAATATATTTTAAAAGCTTGTTTTAAAAGCTTAAAAATATAGCTATACTAACTTTTTACTTGGGCCGCTGCTAATATTAAATATATATTAATTAATAAAATTATTATTGCTATAATAGTTGCTTAATCTAGCCCTAACAATAATATTAAATATATAAAACTTTAATTATTAAAATTAAACGATTTAATTAATTAATAATTAATTTAATTAATTATATATAAAGTTATATTTTTGCGTTTATACGCACTATATTAAATAGGTATAGGTAAAGAATCCATTCAATAGGGCCATCATTTCCACCCCTTAAATCTGACAGGTCTTCTAAGTCAGCAATAAATTATTCAGCAATATACACAGTTAAAATGGGTCGTGACTTGCCTTCGATTGGTGATTTCATCATCCTGCGGCATTCTGATTGATCCGTCTCCTTTCTGCCTTGCTTATTCGGACCATCTGTTGTTACCGATATACACGGCTACAAGTATGAAATGAATTGCTTCGCGACAATGTTATGCCTAGTTATATTGCTGGTACCGAAAGAAAGGGAAAATAGCAAAAATCTAGTGCGTAATAACTCCATAAGTGGTATCTAACTCGCCGTCTAAGGATAAGCACACTCGTGAACATGATAACCTCATCAATATCCAGGGTAGCTGGATTAAGTAAGACCACCACCCAATGTTTATGATTAACACCTCTCGGGGACGACACCAAAACGCTGAAACCCAGAGATCGTCGTGAAATGAGAAACGGAAAAAGAGCAACCCAAACTAACGCCCGCCGTAGTCACTCGCGTATCCCATTTCCCCAAAGTTTTGCTGGCTCCCACCTTCGCCGAACCCTGTCCCGGGCCCGCTAACATAGCCATCTGCCTCACCATCATCGTAATCAGAAGCATCGAAACTTGACCGACCACTGATCTCATCTTCTACATTGCCCATATCGTTCTGGCCCCAATTCATCTGGGCCAGGGCAGGGTACTGTGCCAGTAACGCTGCCGGTAGCCCATATGCACCGGCGTCCATGCTTGGAAACACGCCGGGATCCATCATCGCTTGTTGCTGAGCCATGTTTTGCGCGGCAGCCATTTGCATGTGCTGCTCTTGCCAGATGCGCTGCCGTTCTATCATCTCCTCATCTAACAAGGGTTTAATGCATATCCGGCCTGCTTCGGACCGGAAATGCCGACCCAGTGCGTCGGCGCGGGCAAATCTTCTACCGCAACCCCATTGCCCGCCAGCTTTTAATTCACCCTTGCAGACGAACTTCTTCTCGCCTGTATGTAGCCCTTCATGACGTTTCCGATCGTGTTGCCGAGCAAAGGCTTTGCCACAGACCGTACACACAAAAGGCCGCTCATCGGTGTGCGTGCGTAGATGTGACCGAAGATTGTAGGCTCGGGTAAACCTCTTCGGGCAAAGTGTGCATTGGAATGTCGCGGGGTGTTTCTGAACCCTCTTGGTGCTTCCGTTATCTTGGGCAGCTTGGTATTCAGGATCCGCGAGTCGAAGCGCAATCACATTGTTAGGCACCGAAGACATAGACACACGCCTCCGAGAAGCTGCATTGGCGCTGCCAGACCTGTCGCCTGGTGTGAGTGGGGAAAGAGACCTGGACGAAGACTCGGACCCAGATCGGCTACGGTTGGCGAGATCAGCTCCTAGATGTGGCGAGAGGCTCCCTGGAGTCTTATATACCGAATCGGTAGCCGCCCGTGGCCGTGACTTGGGTCGCCCTATGTGAGCGTTAGTCATACAGTTCAAGGGCACATATGCCTGGAGTGATATTACCTCTATCAGGGGGGGTCAGAGAACTTTCATCCATGGGTGGCTTTAGAGGCTCGAATGCATTTTGCTTGGCGTTGGGAGCGAAATCGATATTGATTGAGGGTGGTGCCATTCCTTGGGGTATTTGCTGTTCCATCGGCATCTCTTGTTGTAGTGTTGGGAATTCTTCTGGCTGCATGGGATAGCTAACCGCTGGGCCACTTTGATATCCCGTATTCAGCATCATGGGTTGATTTGGTTGGCCAATTTCGGGCATCTGAGGCATTATCCGTGGAGATATATGGGGACTGTGTGATGGACTGCGGCTGTTACGGTTGGGGTCCGAAATGCTGAAGTTGCCTAGTCCCATGACACCATCATAGAAGTTGTCCTGGGGTTGCTGCATTGGTGAGTGGCCGTGTTCGGGATCGAATCTGTCATGGGCCGTTAAGCTTGGCGATGCTGCATTGGAAGATACGTCAGAGTAATCTGAAGGTGTTCTGCGATGTCGTTGAAACTGGGCCTGAGTCCAGTCTACTTGACCAGGAAGCAGCGCAGCTTCTGGGCCCAGTGAAGCATGTCTGGAATGATGGCCAGGCGGGGAAGAGAATTGCTGTTGGTTGAATGAAGGTGAGTGGTGCGTTGAACCGGGCTCTGGCTTCAACAGATGAGGCGGCGTGGGAGAGTGGTGTGTTTGCGGAGAGGTCATGTTCGCTAAGTTGTTCGCATTCAGAATCGAGGAGTGATTTTGAGCCGTATCGCCGAACAACTGCGCCGCACCGAATTGATCTGCTTGCGTGGCTGGCGGAAACAAGCAAAAATCGGTGCTGGTAGTAAAATCCCCAGTCAGCAGGGCTTGCGAAAAGCCGGGCTGGCTCGGATCAAAGGGTATCGTGTCGGGCGCGCCTTGCTGAGAGAAGGTCTGGGGTTGTGAGCTCGTTAAGAAGCGATTGTCGGTGCGGCCGAAGTCGTTAAAATTGTCTGGCACGAATTGAGGGCTGGTGGATGATGAGGGGTCGAGACCGATACCGAGGCCGATTGAGGCGTCTTGGGACTGATAGGGATGAGGCGAAGGCGAGTGAGTATTTCTTATATGAGGCTGCTGATGCCCCGCCGACGGCGACCGGCCGCGTGCCGGCGTCGCGGACTGGGTAGGTTGTCGATCCATCGGGGGCGTGAACTCAAACTCAGTTTCTGTCTTTAGAAATGTCGAGTCTCGCAAGGTTGACAGCGAAGTCTGCCTGACAGAGTGGCGCAGCGCGGCAGGACGGCGGAAGGGGGCTGTGCTCAGGCAAGTCTGACGACTATAGCGTCGCACCCAACCAACCAACAAAGGGCGCCGGGGTGGGATCTCCCAACTTGAGACACGGCCAGAGGTGCGCAGGCAGCTGGGACGCTGGGGACGCTGGGACGCTGGGACGACACTGTCGCCAGGTAGGTAAGGGAGGGAGGGATGGCAATGCGCAGTAGGGAATTGGCAATGAATGACAATGGCAATGGGCGCACGCCGGTGCCGTTGGCTTGTAAGTGCAGACGTAGGTGTCGCAAAAGCTCCCTTCCAATGGGACGCCAAAAGGGAGACGAGCAGGCAAACCCAATTGAGTGTATGACTCGGAGCAAGTGAGGGGACGTGGGGCCTCGCGATTTGGATCTTTTGCTTGATCTGGCGTGGGCCGGCTTGTGCTATTACCGTAGTTGGTCCGTGACTTGCAGGCAACGGCCTAATAAGAGCTCCCTAACCCTCAATGGGTCTCACAAAGT
>NQIM01000500.1:0-29381 GCA_003426235.1 Xylaria polymorpha
CGACAGGAATGACCCCTACGTCCGGGACAGGGTGTACCCCCTCGAGGGCGGCCTGTCGACCTGCGACTCCCAGGTCGTCTCCGAGGGCCAGCGCGGCTTCGAGCGCAACTACAGGGAGCACTTCGGCTACTCGCCGACCCCGGACAAGCTCGACGACGCGCGCATCAGCTCCGACCGCCGGAGCAAGGACGACCAGCGTGATCGCACCTGGAGTCTCTCCATCTCGAGGAAGTCGTCGCAGAGGTTCGTATGAGAGTAAAATAGCATACTTAAAATGGAATAGCATGGCATGGCATGGCATGACACGGAGTAGTATTAAAGCAACATTTGTAATTTAATGAAAACCCCCCCCCAACCCCCCTCTCCCATATATACCCCCAATACCCAGAGGCGGTAGTAGTGTTGTGGAACCAACGGTTCCCTCTTACCACCCACCCCCCTTTTTTATTACCCTAGATATACGCGCCTCACACGAGAAGAAATTAATACCCGTTTCACGTTTGGGAAAAAACAGAATGAATAATTACGATTTCACAGTTGGAGAGGCCAAAGAGTTGGTGCAATGTGCTATTTCTGTATTCGTTCGTCTATCGAAGTTGGGTATTGTTGAGACAGACCCTCGATATCTATCTCATCATTGTGGTGTCCTAATTTCCTCTTCTTTTTATGTGCATGGTTTTATATTATACTCAATTTTTTTTAAGGTTTTTTGAGATTCTATATCTCTTTCACGTTCCTCCTTTCATCTCGGCTCTCCTCGCCAGCCACAATGGTCAACCCATCGAAGCTGAGTTTCGAGTGTCGAGGTGGCGGGTGTGGTAGCGCATGTGCAGGTGAAGGCTAGTACAGCAGGCCGCAAAGAAAGCGAAAGTAGGGCCGGGGCTTAATTTGTTGGAGGGCCCGTATACCAGGGATTAAACTGCGAGTTGTCATCGTTGTCGTAGTCGGCGAAGGTACCCGAGCCGAAACCGTAGTTGGTAGGCGGACGGTCTGGGACTTGGGCGTTGTCGCTGAACATATCGTTGACGTTAAAGTTGTTGTCAAACTGTCTCTGAGCCTGCTCGTCGAACCCACTCTGGCCAAGGGTGTTGTTGTCGCCGACTGGTAGGTCGGAGAGGTTCTGGGCTAGCAGAGGGTTATTGGGGTATTGCTGGAGACCGAGATCCGCCTGTGTATTAAACTGTGCCTGAGTGTCAAGTTGCATTTGAGTATCAAACTGCGCCTGAGCACCATAAGAGGACTCTCCGTTGTTAGCATACTGCAGAGCGCCGCTGGTGTTGGTTCCCCACGGCGCACCGTAGACATCTCCAATGTTGGGGTATTGGTGAGAACCAAGCGGCACCGAGTGGGAAATCTCATATTCTCCGCTGTTGGTGAACTGCGGAGCCACGAGGTGCTGCTGAGCAGGGTACGCAGACGCTGCATGGCTGTTGACAGGTTCCTGGGCGCCGCCGGCGCTCTCCTAGGCCGCGCCAGCGGGCGCTCCGGGGCCGTCAACAAAGCGAATACCAACATTCTGTAGTAAAGGAGCGTCATCCTCGGATACGACTTCCTCATCCTCCTCGACGGCTGGGTTCTTCTCAGCCTGCTTCTTGCTAGGCTTCTTCTTCTTCTTCGAGGTCCTAGTCTTGGTTGTGCGCGCCTTCTTGGGCTTAGGGTCGCGGGGGTTGGCATTGTTGGTGACGTCGGAGTCCGTGTTATTGTTAGCTTCAGCTGCCTTACGTTTGCGTTGGCAAGCGCTGGCTTTTTTGGCCTTCTTGTTGCTTCCCACTGCGACACTTGGAATTAGTTATTGTTATTTCAAGCGTGGTATGTCAGCATTTAGGAAGGGCGGAAGATTCTAATGCATGGTCCTGGTTCGAAATAGATTGTTGCTATTCTTGGACATCAAGTGGCCAAAAGGAGAAGGGAAGGAAAAGGAAAAGGAAAAGAAGAAAAAAGAGAGCTGAGAACTACGTACTGTTGTTGCTAGTACTCTCGTTATTGGCCTGATCGGCAAGGGTGGCCTCGAAATCCTCGGAGATTTGAGCGAGCTTCACTGAGATTTCGTTCCAACGAGATTCAGTAATCTGGGGATTCAAGTCCCCAGTAAGCTCGCAAAGCTTGTTGAAGTCGATCTGTTATTAGAGAAGAAGCCCCCGAGTTAGCTTGGGAGTTTGCTGTGGGCACTTGGAAGTATGAAGGGGGAAAATGATGCCGAGTTTTATGCCTGGAGCCCAAAACATTACGAATATGGAAGAGTGGAAAGAAGAAGAGAGGGAAATGCGCAGTGGGTAGGTAAATTTTTGTGTTGTCTGGGTGGCAAGAATACAATCACTTTGGCGGGGTGATAGTGCTGAGTTGCTTGGGTGATGGAGATGTGGATACAAACGTAGTAGGAAGTATTATAATTGAGGCCGTGGTGTAATGGTGTGATGGTGTAACGTTGGTATAAGCAATGAATAAAGCAAGAATTTCTGGACAGTGAACCCATCTGCCGGATACAGACAGTGTGACAACAGAGTTGGAAGGCGATATCGAGGTAAGTTGTATAGAGGCATTTAAGAAGAGAAGAAAATAGAATGAGCTATACATACTATAAGTTTACCTTGGCCGTCGCTCCCCGTAATGCAGGATAAAGCCTTATATACCACGTCCAACTCGCGATCGGTAAGACCGTACTGAGCAATACGGGTAGCTGAACCCATCCCCTGCTTAGAGGCCGACATTGTAAGAGATACCTGTCCAACGTCAAGTTGTGTATACAACTGGTGAAAGCAGCTGTCGAGATAAGAAAGAGCAACTTGAAATTTTAAGACGATGCGCAAATATTATAGAAATAGAGATGTTGGTGAGAGAAGGAAGAGAAGCAGATTCTGGGAGAGACATGCTCAATTTATAGAAGAAATTTTTGGAAAGAAAAATTCTAGATCTGTGGGAATGGATAGCCATCCCGACGATGGCTTCGCGGAACGTTAAACGTGTTTGTAGATGAAGACCCGCGTGTCAAGCTGCTGAAGACCAGTAAGGTGTTGGTTTGTGGGAAGAATAGCACTTATGTCAGCGCCGACGAGGTTCGTGATACTTGTATCTGGGTTATGGATAACTGGATGGTTTCGCGATTAGCATGTTTGTCACAGGTCTTCATTTAGTAGAAGCCACCTATCGTGGGACGACCTCAAGACTAGTCTAAGAAGAAGGGAGAGTGAATTCTTGCGTAATACGTAGGCAAATGATTTGGCACTTAAGCGCCCCTGAACAGTGTAGGGCTGGTGTTGCATTCTTGAATTACTAATCTTAAGGAAGGAATTGGTGAATGATGTGAATAGTTTCACGGAAGTCTATAATCCAGAAACTGTGTTTCATGCTATACATCTTAAACAGATGGGGTGAGGCGTGCAGCCTTCTACCAATTTAACAGCAAGGAAGTGGCCAGCGACAACCCCAGTTGACTGTACAAGTTCAATTCATTCTAGACCGTGTTGCGAGTGACATCATAGCATGTGTAAGTAAAATAACTCTTAACTATGGCCTTTGAATGTTGCTAGCGAGGGCGACAAGATAGGGAGCTATGTTCAAAACGACTTGTTTTGGTATGCTTGGATCTATTACAAGGCATGTAGACAACAAAGAGATTTCTGTATATAGTCGGAATAGCCTCATGTAGGTGTTTTAGGGGCCCTTGTGCAACAGCAACAAGAGTTGATTGTCTGTCGCATACAGAGAGAGATAGGGTTTGTGACAGGATCAACTCACTAGGCAAGGTCTCCTTTACACAAATGTACACACGGAACTCGCAAAGGACTATGCTGCAGAGACATTGGGTTCTATTTCTAATGGACTAATAATGCTATATATAATGCTAGATATAGTTGTTGACGTAGGAGAATGAACTTTATAAGCTCTATAAAAAGACCTTGCTGAAAAGCACTTGACAGGCAGTTGTACCCAGCAAAGCTTGAACCCACAAACCTTAAACTATTTCAATATTCCATATAGAATGACCTACGCTTATTCCATGAGCTATTTACTAAACTGGCGGATCCTAGAAACTACAGGGTTTCTCTGTCGGATTCCCCCTCCATTTCCTTCGGCGTGTCGTATAAAATTCATGCTCTTCGTTCGTATAAACAAATGCAATACATCCTTATGCAGGGCCAATATATACAACAATTCATTAATTATCCTCATTCTGTAGACCTGTCAGTGGACCAGCTAAACCCTGCATACGTCGACTGAGCAGGTCGTCCGAGCTATCAAGTTTGACGATACTCCTCGACCCCCGACCACCCCTGGCTCTCCCATTCATCCTTTTCTTTTTGCTTGAGACACCATTTGTTTGTACGCCATCATTTTCGTCGCCGGACTTATCTGAGGCTTCCTCCACCTTCACGTTCGCGTTATCACTCAAAGTCCTCCCCCTAAGTCTAGTCATATTAATCTCCAGAGGGCGGTCCTCGTCCCCACTCGACTCCGTGTTGGTATAACGGCGAAGTCGGGAGCGTCTCTGCTCACGTCTTTCGCGAGAGTCCGCAGTATTTAAGAGGTCTTCTGCCCATTGTGCACAGCGGTCGATGAGTTTCCATGCAGGAGGATATACTGTGGGAAATTGCATGAAACCATGGCTAATGCCGGGAATCAGGACCAGTTCGGCAACATCCTTATCGTCGAAATCAGCTATATCTTCTAGTCCTTCTATACCCTGTGTCTCCCGACGTGAATGGCACGCATGTTTGATGCGGCGTAAACGACTAGCGAATATGACCGTGTCGTCAACTAAGGGGTCTCGTTCGCCTGTCAGGAAGTACGTCTTGGGAAATCGTTGCAGGAGAGCGTCAGGCGCTAAGATCGGAGATAGAAGGTAGTCCTGCGAGAAATCTGGCCGGTTGTGCGGACCAATGTATAGGATGATCATGGCGCGCATCATCTCTGGCGTGATAATACGGTCGTTGAAGTATGAGATCATTGATGCCATAGCTAAACGCGTGCGCATAGGCTCAGGGTGATGAGACGAGGATTGACTGTTACGTCGAGGCGTCGGGGTTGATGGGTGAGACTTGGTCCATGTTTGTGGGCTTGCATGTGAATACTCGGGGTGGGGGCTCTGAAGGGCCTGGTCTTTCGGGTTGTCGACTGATGTCTCTGTGGTAGGCGCACGGGGGGAATGGATACTCGTCTTCGTCGTCGGATTGATGAGGCGTGCCAACTAGGTCGTTGTACTGCATCTTTTTGCGCTTTAGATAGTTCTTATTTGTAACACGCATGCTCCGATCTTTGATCAATGACATTTGTTCATCGGACATCCAGTTACCAATGTTCATGTCCAGAGCCGGGTAGAGAAGCATCAGGCCAGCCGGGGCCGGTAGCTCTTCTTGAGCAAGGCCTGTTCGTCGTTTGCTAGTGGCGGTTTCCATGACCATCAAAGTCATGGCTGTTGCAAGATTTCCGCCCGCGCTGTCTCCTGTTACCACGATCTTCGGCGTCTCTCTCCCAGACATCCCTATGCAACGACCATTACTTTTGATAATAGTCGTGTATACGTCGAAGCATTCATTAAGTGCGTACGGATACGGATACTCAGGTGCCTTTTTGTAGTCAAGACTGAGTACGGGCAGTCCAGTCTTGCCCGCCCAGGCGAGGAGCTTGTCGTCGTTGCATCTCGGATCCATAGCAACGAACCCGCCGCCAGGGATATCAAGAATCACTTTGCTGATGTGCTCGAGGTCCGAAATGGGCCCATCATAGTATAGCCAACCAGAGACTGGTTCTTTGTAGTCACTGGTATTGGGGCGCGGTATACGAATAGCTCGAGGCGGCCAGCGTGTGAAACGGGGCCGCATCAATTGTTGGAGAGCGCCAAGATAGGGTGATGTTCCTTTGTTCCAACTAACACGCAGATGCTCCACGGTCAGCATACCACGGACTTTGCGGACCTTCTCGTCAGCTCGTTCGGCAGCCACCATGTAGAAGACAGTGAAGACCATGCTAGCAATATCCCTTAACCACTTTTTCTTAATTTTCATGGCGGTCCAGAAGCCGGCATCAAGTGCAGTAAGCACCCAGGTAGCGCGGAAGTAGGCGGCGTCGTACATATTCGCCATGGGCTCGGGGCTCGCTAGCCCTACAAGAGTACTAAAATTCCGGGCGGCGTAGAGGTACATCATGGTGACGACAACGATTTGCCATGCCGTCAGCCTCTTTGAAGAGAGCTTCGACAATAGCCTTGCGAACGGCGGCCCATGGCGGTTACCTCTGCGTTGTAATTAGTTATATAATGTATAAGATGGATCGTCAAACATACCTGTACAGGTACACTGACCAGAAAGTCAGGACTGCCAGAACCTGGAGCCGCCGTGACTTGGCAGAAGGTTTGCCAAGAACGTGGTCTATCATTTTGAGTCCGGTATACTACGCAGATATAAATGCGACATGCCAGTCTCGGGTGTAGGCAAAAGCTCGGAGAGGGAGCCAATCAATCCAGAGATACTGGGACATCAATTGATAACACAGAGTGCGCGCTAGGTATGGTTACTGCAAGGCTTTGTAGGAATGCAAAACCAGATCGGAAAAATCTGGAGAAGGAGTCGAGATATGGCGTCCCCGTGGGGATAATGTGGCTGGGTAGATGGATTAGGTAGTTGGCCGAGTTGTCGAGTCAGGTGGGGGGTCACAAGCTAAGTGGTAAGTCGCGATGATGGATGATGGTAAATGGAGACATACAAAGAAAGACAAAAGATCACGAGTCGCGCCTCGTGGGAGCACAAATCAATAAGTATAGGTAGTTAGTACTTACTTACTTACCTATGTAGTACATATGTAGTACTATTGAGTTGACAAGGCGGAGCATCGGTGACGGGTTTATCGATACGTCCGAAAGAACAATTTTCGAAGTCAGACAACGGGCAGGAACCGTGAGTCTTCCAATCTTGTGCAGCTGCCACTGGTCTTCAACCCAGCTGTGTTCCCGAGAACCGAAACGTGTGAGCTTGTGACGTTTGCGTTGTCAGCCATCAGAGCTTGCGGGCTGTGACATGTGAAAGTGATCCACAGAGCTTGCTCCATTAGGTACTTAGCCATAAGTGCCCGCGGTAGCTTGATGCCAAGTACCGAACTTAGGGCTGTTCAGGTAGCGACAAACCCCGCTGGAGGAATCCCCAGCAGAACCCCAGGTCCCCAGATCCCCTACCTATTTCTGTACAGCTGCCTAGCTGCATTGATTACCTACATGTACCTACAGTAGATGCATTAGGTACCTAACCTAGGTACCCTACAGTAGGTAAGGTACATAGGATTGGAATGCGACCAGCCCCACCAATCTGTTTACGACAATTCAATTACGGTAGGTAGTCTTCCGCGCTTGCGAATGGTCAGATTGCATATAATAACGCGCAAAACGACTTGGAGGCGCAAAAAAGAAAGCAAAAAGAAAAGAAAAGAACCGGCCGAATGCTCATATTACGGCCGGGATATATGGGCGAAAGCAGGAGCGTAGTTGGTACCTGCGACACTCACCGATAATAAGCGTAAGTAAGTGATCGGTGACGTTGTTGACCATAAACAACCAAAAATAGGTACCATCTGGACTGTCCTAGCCGCAAGCCGCTTTGTAGCCAATGGGAGGAGAGCTATAGATCTCTCCGTCGAGTGTGACAGCTTCACCTGTCTACTCTATCTGGCGGTGCATAAGCAGGCATGATTCCATTTTGGCCAACATGATGATGTACTTATTGAGCAAAACATTATTTTCCCGGGGGAGGGGGAGGTTGGTCGATTGGCGCCGCAACTCTGAACCGACGACAGCGGTCAGCGTACCCGAACAGACCCCGAGAATTGCCTAAGGCTGCCGGGACCCAAAGGACCAGCCCAACTACACTCTGTCTAGCATACACTGTTTGGAGAGAAGGAAGCTAGGCGGAGTCTCATGAGCGCATCGCATGGCGAAGGTTGACGATTCAGGCTGACGGTCCAGGCCACCGAAAAACGTAACGCAGGATCTCTTGCTATTTTCGCCCCCCCAAACAACGAATCCCAACGTGGAGCCGCGTGATATCGAATTGTTCGTGGGCAAAGACGGCTTCTTTCGAAAAGGTTACCAGCACCGATGGTCGTCCTGTTGCTTGAGGCGTTGCTTGATATCGAGGCTTGAATGGAGGCCACAACCAACTTATTATAACTAATCCACAGCTGATTACGACAGGTTCGGGCTCCAAGTATATAATGCTCTGGTCTGAGTTTATGCGTACCTTGTTGGCATAGGTAGTTGGGTCTGAGTGAGGGTTGCAGCACAGCGACATCGGACCAAAAACTCAATTATCGATAACAAACCGGGTGCTAGTGGGAGTGCTCTGCAACATCGCTTATGAGCTGTAGGTCGTTGTCACCCGAAAATAATACGCCGCACTCCAATTCACATATACTACAATCAATCGTTAGGCACGCGTCCTCCCCAGCTCTTTAAAGTCGGCTTCTCCAACTCCTTTATCTCTTCATGCTTTACTTGTTGAGTTGAATGGGCTCGCGGGGGGACCTGAAATCGACCGACCGTCTTAGCAGACTAATCGTTCGTGATTTGACGCTTGTTATTGGTTGATAGAATCTTCTACCTGGGGGACTGGGTCGCTCGCCCTTAGGAGTCACTAGCTTTGACTCACCAGCAGCCTGGGTACGTATAAGTTACCTACTTAGCTATTCTACTCATTATTAAATATGGCCATGGTTGCCGTCTTTCTCCTACCATCCCACCTCCAGCCTACCTCCGGTCACTTCACTCTGGGCAATGGACAATGGCTGGATAAATAGCTAAGCGGTAGCACAGGTCTTAGCTAAGTCGAGCTCTCCGTGCAAGTAATCTATCGCACCGAGGCCCAAGACACCACACCATGGCGCTTCGACTTCCTACACGCGCCGCCTTCGCTGGCAGCACAAGGCGGCTGTCTTCGCGGTATATGGCTACAATCGCGACTGCCTCGAACCTCCCCTCGCAGCTCCAGCAGTCCATCAACCGCGATGCTTCCCTCCCCAATCCCGACCCGCCTGCTGATTCCCCGAGCTCGATATTGACAGCCCAACATCTGAAACACATGGTCGCAACATATTCTCGCCCTTCGGTCGTGTTTGTAAAGGGAGAAGGATCCTACTTGTGGGACTTAGAGAACCGCAAGTACCTGGACTTCACCGCTGGCATTGCCGTCAATGGCCTTGGTCATTCCGACCCTGCGCTCGCCCGACTCATTGCAGACCAGGCATCGACATTACTACACACTTCGAACCTCTATTTTAATCCTTGGACAGGCGCCCTCTCAGAGCTGTTGGTTCAGAAGACGCAGCAGTCGGGTGCCATGCACGATGCCTCCTCTGTCTTCGTCTGTAATTCGGGCTCTGAAGCAAATGAAGCCGCAATTAAGTTTTCTCGCAAGGTCGGCAAGACTCTAGATCCGACTGGATCGAAGTTCGAGTTGGTCTCGTTCCGAGGTTCTTTCCACGGCCGAACCATGGGTAGTCTATCTGCGACCCCAAATCCCAAATACCAGGAGCCTTTCTCGCCCATGGTCCCAGGCTTCAAGTATGGCACGTACAACGATGTTGGGGCTATCAATGACCTAGTTACTGAAAGAACATGTGGCGTCATCATTGAGCCTATTCAAGGCGAAGGGGGCGTCAATGTTGCTACCGACGAGTTTCTTATTGCGCTAGCAAAACGATGTCGTGAGGTGGGTGCTGTTTTGATTTATGATGAGATACAATGCGGTCTGTCCAGAACAGGCACCCTCTGGGCCCACGGACACCTACCGAAGGAGGCCCATCCAGATATAATAACTAGTGCAAAAGCTCTTGGCAACGGATTCCCAGTCGGTGCCGTCATCACCAATGCGGCTGTAAGTGACAAAATCAAGGTCGGTGACCATGGCACAACCTACGGAGGAAATCCTATGGCATGCCGCATAGCGCATCATGTCGTTGAGCGACTGGCAAATGCTACTCTGCAGGACGAGGTCGTCGCTAAGGGAAAGGCATTCGAAGAGGGGTTTAGACAGCTTGGCCAACAATTTCCGGATTTGATTAGCGAGGTCCGTGGCCGCGGCCTAATACTGGGCGTCCAGCTAACACAGGATCCATCTCCCATCATCAAAGCGGCTCGGGAAAGAGGGCTGTTGGTTATCACCTGTGGCACCAACACCCTCAGGTTTGTTCCACCTCTGACCATAAGCTACGATGAGATTCGTACCGGCCTGCGTATATTATCGGATGCAATCAAGTCGACCCGATGAAGCCATGGAAATTGGTAGTGGTTATATCATAGAGTGAACCACTCGAGTTATATTTTCATTTCATCGCCCCGGAAGCGTTCGTCGAGGCCATTATTATCGCAAATGTATCCCAAGTGTTAATATGTGCATCTATTACGGAGTAATCGCCAAACCTTTCGATTCATGACTAGGTGAAACTTGATATACTACACCTGCCACATAACGGGGTAGGACATGTACTGTACCGGGTTAGGCCTTTCCTTAAAGTCGAATGTTGTGCGCGACCCTTGGACCGGCACGTCATATTTCGAAGCAGGATAGCGATTTAGCAACCGCTTCGATTTTATTTGCCTGTGTACCATGCTCTATCAGACCACCGACGCGGCAAAGTCAAACAGCTACCGTATTGAACTATCTAAGATGATCCGATTGGCCGTGATACCCCCGACGTACAACATAAAATACCCCGGTAACCGGTCAGCGCAAGCCGGATATAGCGCACATTCACCCTTCATCACTTACGGGGCATCCCGCCTTAAGATCAGCGAGGTATCGAAACATCGCAAAATATTCTGTATGTTTCTGACCGAAAGCTTACTCCCTTTTAGCGGTGTACGGCAAAATGCGACGACAAGTCTACGTAGTATAGCAACGACAGACCAAATGCCGCGTTATCCATTTGTTCTAATTGATGATTAGTGAAGTTCGAGCTGACGCAAGCCACTGCACTGCAGTGTTGGGTTTGCTGCATAAGTCGCGACTGGAGGAGCATTCAACTCTACCGTACCTATTCACCGACTTTAATGGCTTATTAATAGCGCAGAAAGAGCTGCAAGTGCTAGCTAATGGGATTGTTTAAAAAGACACATGCTCGAGTCTGCGCGCATTCCAGGTCTCTCTCATTATCTACGGTAGTGTACAGTACCCGAGAAATCTTTCAGTTACCTATTAGGTAGTCCAGTAGGATCAGTATGTGCCGCGGCTGTTGAAATTTTGACCGGGAAATCAAGCCAGGGCTTTTTTTACCCATTGCTGAAGAGATCACAGACCGTGACATACATCCGGTAACACGATTCCTGCGACTAGCCATCTTTGAACGGGTTAATCCGCCGAGGACATGGCCTTAATGCAAGGATCCCAGTCAGCACGCTGAAGCCATTTCCTACACGTGTAAGGGTGCCCATAAATTGTATACCAAGCTTTCTGCCGGGTTTACAGGCCTGTTGTTGTACATAGGAGGGCTCCCATTCGAGCCCTTTTTTCGTGTTGGGCATTCACTGGATAATGTGGTCGTTTCGTCTCGCCTCGAGAATGAGATGACTAACATCAGATGGTGGTTCCGTTATTCTCGGGAGAAATCTACTGATGAACAGAATCGAACGATAATAATCTGAACCCAGCCCACCGACTCCCGAGCATTTCTCCGTCGTTTCCAGGCTGATTATAGGTACGACGGAAAGACCTTGTCGTTAGCATAACGCCTCCGTTTATTTATGGCGACACGATGTATATTACCCAGTTCAGCCCAAAGCTACCCCACAGCGCAGCATCGCATCGGCCATGTGTCTCCCTGCATACTGGGTTCCAGCTCTCATCTATCTCACCGTGCCTCGCCCTCGCCGCAACGTAAGTAGCGCTAAGTGATAGAAAGGATATCCCTCACTGTATTTCCTCACTATATTCACCACGATTCTCCGACGACATTCCACAATTTGTGGCCCAACTCCTGGTGATCACTTCTTTTTCCGCTCGAACCTCTAAGCCGCTTTACCTATTTATCTGACCTTTGGAATCCTGAATTTGCCTTGCTCTTTCTGTCCTCTAGACAATTCTCCGTTATATTCGCCTCAGACTTTATCTTCTTTCCAGGAGACTTCTGGATATTTGCTAGAATGGTTCACCTATCCCAAATCCCGCAAGACAAAGAGCTCGGAGCTCTCCCGGAAGCTGTGAAGAAAATCCGCCTGCAGCTCAGTAACTACGATGACACATTCACAACTAGTGTTTATGGCTCTAGGTTCGCCGCCGAGGACCTCCCGAAGCATGAGATGCCAGAAGGCGAGATGCCGAAAGAGGTCGCTTATCGGATGATCAAAGATGAACTAAGTCTGGACGGAAATCCAATGCTCAAGTACGTGTCAGAAGCTGTTGTGGGCAAAGGGAATATGAATGATCTGATAGTATGACAACAGTCTGGCATCGTTTGTCACGACCTACATGGTGAGATTACACTCTATACCTACCTATCCCTAACTTCAAGATCAATCAATCTATCTATACGTGTCGCGCACAGTGAAGCTGATTTACAATCGGTTTTAGGAAGAAGAGGCAGAGAAGCTTATGACCGAGTCGTTCTCGAAAAACTTCATCGACTACGAGGAGTATCCCCAATCGGCGGACATACAAAATCGCTGCGTATCCATGATCGGGCGCCTCTTCAACGCTCCCACGTCGACCAGGGACGGCGAGAATCCTGCTGCGATAGGTACATCATGTGTCGGTTCCTCGGAAGCCATCATGCTGGCGGTGCTGGCCATGAAGAAGCGCTGGAAGAACAAGCGGATAGCTGCTGGCAAGCCCGCCGATCGCCCCAATATTGTCATGTCGTCCGCCGTCCAGGTCTGCTGGGAAAAAGCGACGAGGTATTTTGAGATCGAAGAAAAGCTCGTGTACTGCACGCCCGAGAGATACGTCATAGACCCCGTGGAGACGGTGGACCTGGTCGACGAGAACACGATTGGTATCTGCGCCATCCTCGGTACGACATATACCGGCGAGTACGAAGATGTCAAGGCCGTCAACGACCTCTTGGTAGAGAGGAATTTGGATTGTCCGATCCATGTCGATGCTGCCTCGGGCGGGTTCGTTGCACCCTTTGTCGTTCCCGATCTCGAGTGGGACTTCCGATGCGAGAAGGTGGTTTCCATCAATGTATCGGGTCACAAGGTAAATATGTCATGGCTCTTGACACTATCGGGCTTTGAAGCTAAGTCCTTGTAGTACGGCCTTGTTTATCCCGGTATCGGCTGGGTTGTCTGGAGAAGTAAGTAACTCTTTATACTCATGACGAATGGCAACGACTGACCCTGGATTCTTCGATAGGTGCCGAATACCTACCTCAAGAACTTGTGTTTAACATCAACTACCTGGGTGCTGACCAATCATCATTCACGTGAGTACTGTCTCATAAGTTCCAACCCTTCGAGCTATAGCTCCGTCTGCATTATGACCCAGCTACAAAGTCTTGATGGAAGTAGATTGGAAGAGAGGTTTTACTAACTCCCCACGATGCAGGTTGAACTTTTCGAAGGGCGCCAGTCAAGTCATCGGACAGTATTACCAGCTGATCCGGCTAGGCAAGAAGGGTTACCGTGCCATCATGTCGAACTTGACGCGTACGGCCAACTACTTGAGTCAAGCCCTCGAGGCACTAGGATTCATCAGTATGTAATTCCTTCTGAGCTGCTTTTCCTATTCCCTTAATGAATTTTCAAGGGCGAAGAAAGCGCCATATTCGGGTTTGAATCGTAGATGAAATTTGCTAACCTTGAATATTACAGTCATGAGCAAGATGTCCGGTGAGGGCCTGCCACTGGTCGCCTTCCGTCTCCCAGAGAGAGGAGATAGGCATTATGACGAGTTCGCCCTCGCGCATAGGCTGGTGAGTACCTAGTTTCCTCGAAAGCCTTCTGCTAGATCTTGTTGTCGGGAGGAGAACTCTCATGACCCGCGCCGCGTCGCCGGAGCTCGACATATTCTCAGATCTCATCAGTCTGCATATCGACGGAGGAAATTAAGTTACTGACGATTTCATAGCGCGCCCGTGGATGGGTCGTCCCCGCATACACGATGGCGCCTCACACCGAGAACCTCAAGATGCTGCGCGTCGTCGTCCGAGAGGACTTCACCAAGAACCGCTGTGACGCGCTGCTCTGCGACATCAAGCTCTGCCAGGGCATGCTGGAGCAGATGGACAGAGACTCGATCAAGGCGCAGGAGGAGTACATCCTCAAGCACACTGTGAACAGCACCGAGGCAAAACATAACCACCCCAGGTACAGAGTAAGTCTTTCCCTCTGGCGTTTCCTATCCTCCTACCTCCTTCTATTTCGCTTCAAAGAAGGATGAGTATGAGTTCGGACTCAAGCTAATGGCTTTGTAGAAGGAGAGGCATTCCATTCAGGGGATACACGGGAAGACGCATGCCATCTGCTGAGCGGAATGAAGGGGGATATAATATCACTGGTCGGGGGGCTTGTAAGTTTGCTGGTTTGACGACTGCGCGTAGACTATGGGCGGGTACTTTTGGGGTTTCCTAGACCTTGGGAGCGTTCGGCGAGGTAATCCTGCTATGGTTTTTTAGATCATCTCCATATACTTGGAAAATTGGATTCGGTGGTATTGTCCTTTCTGCCTGCTCGTGCTCGTCTCTTCTGGGCTGTGCTAGGATCATTGCGGTTCATGTTCGCGTGAGTGTCTTCAAGTTTGACTGCTCGAGGAGGGCGCTACTGGAAGAACTGTGATATGTAATTCGACGGTATCTCAACTCTAAGGTATGTACTTCCTCAGTTTTGATAGATCGCAGATGAGGTCACCGGTTTGGCCAACTTGGGGACGATATCGACATCTTGGGAATCAACGAAGCTTTGCATCTCACTGTCTGGTGTGCCAATGGGCTTGACCTCCCTATGGAGAATATCAACACTAAGAGTGGTGCCATTGCTTTCGGCCACGCTCTCTGGCACTGGCTCCGTGAAGAGTAAATCGTGGTAGGGAGGGAGTCGTTCAACACCAACCCTCTATATATAATATTAGAACGTCCTATGAGAACTACTCTCGTAAGAATACGAGAGTCTCTACGGGATGAGATATAGGTATATAGCATAAATTAAGGTATAGAATAGTTTATTTGCCACTGAGGCCTTTGTGTTTACTACTTCTCATTCACCTCGTTCTTCCTTGAGAGTACATATAATCCTATTGTGCCTCTTTTGTAATATCTTCTCACTCCCTGTCGATTATATCGAGCGATCCCGAGACATAAAAGATGTTCACACCATCCTACAGCGGCATGAACAGTGTGATTTATGCGCTGCGTATTGAGCATACGCGTCGCTCGAATGATGTCGGATGGCGATCCTCGCTAGCATAAATCCTTCATCTGAATGCTCACTACTTCCACAGCACTGGACAAATTCCCCTTCTATTGACGATTAAAAAATCGTTGGATTAACATCTACCAACTCCTAGTATAGATGGACATGTTGCCTTCTGTGTCGGCGCGAGCGACTGAATAGGGGCACGTCTAGTGAGAGGTAAATAACAATAATATGCGAGCCAATGACGAAGTTCAGCCCCGGAATTCGCCTGCGCGGCGTCGAATCCTGCGCCGCGACCCTGCCGAAAGAGGCCTCTGAGCATGGTTATGCCCATGCGATGCGGTTAGGCGAAAGGACATGACCCAGGTTCTCGCAGTTCATATGCAGCAGCGCCTTAACCGGGATAACGACCGCGCATCCCACAATGCGGTGAGCATAATCCCGAGTTTAGCTGCGCGCGGACGGCAACTGGTCTTCCGGAGTCAACAGATCGATAAAAATCTAGATGCATGTGAATGGGGCGAAGTCTGCCCTGACAGATGTTTCCTTACGGGGGGAAACTGCTAAGCATGCACATTCGTTCGTCCGCTTATAGGCGAAGGTCTACGATCAGGAGCCACCTCCGACCGCCATCGTTTTGCAATTCGGGCATTCTCGCTTCATGATTCCACTTCACATTGACTTGACAGTCATGGACGACTAACCGATATAGCACGCGCGCGCGCGCGCTCGCTGTGGCGACCCTGCTGCTGCGGTGGGAATTCGCTTCGACGTGAAGTCGACACTACGGACGATCGCAAGGTTGGACCATAGTTCTAGATGCGGTAGGAATCGTTCCATACTGCAAGTCATCAGACGCGGCGCGCACATGTCTGTGTCAAAAAGAAGGGCGAAGAAACGTCGATCACGAAAGGAGAAGACCCAAAAAAAGAAACAGACTGAGAGCTCTACGCCAGGTACGGTATTAGCCGGACGCAAACTGCCATGTCGCAGCGAATCGGATGGTTCTCCAGACAGGATCTAACGTTATCACTCGGCTCCGTTCCGATGGGAATCAGAGAGGGGAGAGCGAAAGCTGCGGCCCAGGCATTGATTGACTGATTGGGAAACAAGAGATAAAAATAACATGATGTGCTGTTTCAGGCCAACACAAAACAGGGCTAACGGTACGGTACGGTATGGTACGCTACGCTACGGGTTCGGTACTGTTCGGTTACCTACGGGAGATCAGTAACCTTACCAGTAGGTACGGTACTGTAGCAAACAATATGTCGCGAGGAGCAGCGAGGAGCAACAAGGAGCAAGCCATCACAGCAGCCCATCTTCG
Organism: Xylaria polymorpha; assembly: GCA_003426235.1. NCBI lineage: Eukaryota > Fungi > Ascomycota > Sordariomycetes > Xylariales > Xylariaceae > Xylaria > Xylaria polymorpha. The sequence goes on from NQIM01000500.1 coordinate 16,653, forward strand.
CCGCGTTGCAGTAGCTCAGTGACACAGCAGGCAAATCGTTTCGCTAAACAACAGCTGGATGGCCTTTGCTTACTACTGAGATATATGCTTGGCTCAGATATATGGGATGGTTTTTCTTTTGGAAGCTCGGCTTAGAGACTGTTCACTCCGATATCAGTCTGTATGAGTCTGTATGTCTTGGGGAAGATGGGGGGGTTGGTTGGTGCATCGGTACCCTGCAAGGGGATACATACTGTAGATGGACGGGGCGCCCGAGGCCTGCATGTGCGTGCAGACGGTCTTGCGACAGTTCTTCTCCGGTCGGCGTGTCTAAGAGGTCTGTCTGTCTGTCTGTCAGTCAGTAAGTAAGTAAGTAAGTAGGTCAGGTAACAAACCCCCTCTCTACCCCGAGGCCACTGTCTCGCAGCCCTGTCACGGACTCTGAGGAATCTTCGCACAAGCTTCTACTAGGTAGGTAGATAGACAGACTAACTATCTAGGCGCTGCCAGGGGGCGGGAGTAAGCGATGCAAGATTGCGTTGCTATTTTGAGCCTCAGATGACCTGCCCCCCGAAGTGCAAGGAAACATGCCCATTTGACGGGATGACACTGCACGAGAAGAGAACAACCCTGTTTGGTTTGCGGTTTGTGACGTGCATTGTCGCGAAAACGAGGTGCGCCCGGACCTTGCACAAGGTGGGCTCGCCAAGTTCGCAGCAGCGCCGGCGTCGCGAGCACAAGACAGACAGATAAACAGCCAGCCAGCCAACCGAAGCTCGGCCCCGGTCGTTCAAGAACAAAAAAAAGAGCGCGTGGTGCAGCGACCTAGGTTTGACGTGCTGCCGGGATGCGTGGAGGCGACCGACGGCGAATGCCCTCGTCTTCGTCCATCGGCTGTCCTAGTCGAGAGACTCCTTACACACCTAGGGGAGGCTGAATGCACTGTTTCGTGTTTCTAGATAGGGTTACTTACTTACTGCTGCTGTTACTGCTGACGAGATGGGCAGCATTCGCTATTCGGCTGGGACCCCTGAGTGCTTGCAACCCCAGCCGCATTAGCCGCCGCAAGGGACGGACGCTTTGGAAAAGTTCCTGGATCCTGGATCAGAGATGCTGCTGCAATTCATGCAGGGAGGCACGGCTGGTTGGAACCTGCGGCTCTCTCTCTGGCATCTCACCAAGGGCTCGGCTGCGTGCAAGTGTAGGTAATTTAGACAACGGCTACTCAAGCAGGTCACGCTCCACGCTCCCCGGGTACGGCGACTCGAGGGCGGCCAGGGCAGCAAGGGGGGGGGGGGGGGTCTGATACTGCGAATCGGATGGTCTCCTCCCTATTTAGAAGCAGTGTCGTTGGACCAAGATTCATCGTCGTGGTAATACATGGCCGTTCGTTGCACTACAGATGAGAAACATGGCTGTACCACCTACGGTCGAAGGTTATCTATCTTGTCTCGCATACCTTAAACGCATGGGAGAACGGCCTTGACGATGCACGTGTACGACGTACCACGTCGACACATGATGCACAGAGCAAACACAAATCCTCGGTTGTGTCCGCTGCCAATTGGTCGAGGATTGCGACTTCGAGCAGTCATGTTACGCCGCGGCGACGAGAGGCTAGGCTAAAGACGCTGGATAGTAGTAGACAGACCTCAGGAGCAAACGGGAAATGTCGTTTGTGGCTGCTGTGTGCCGGACGTTACCCGACTCCTCCTTATCTGGGGGTCCGGGATAAATTGAACTGGGCTGCGCGTGTACGCCGGAGGCGGCTGAGATGCTGCGCTGACGGCCGAGAAGAAGAAGAAGATTGCAGAGTGCGCCGAATAGATGTACAGCTTACTACGTACCAACCTTTCCTATTCATCCTCAATTTCCATGTGGCGTGACGCACCAAACCACCCGGGCGAGTGGTTTTGGAAACGCCTCTTAAGTTCTTTTGCTGCTGGCCACTTATGAGCTACTGTAAGAAGCATTTCCCCGGGATAGATAGACCCTTGATTCCCTGCTAACAATGACATGCCTGTGGCGCATGGATCCTGTCACTACTAACAAGCACATTGTGCAGGTACACACGGTTGACCGATGGTGTTCGGTGTATATAGTATAGTTCCCATCGGTATTAAACGAGCCCGACTACCTACCGGTATCCCAACGATCGGCTTGGAGAGAACTGCCAAGTTGGATTATTGGGTCACAAGGTTCCTTGTCTCGCGGGATGCGGCTAGTCTCGCGTACCATCTTTACTCATGGTTCCCGAGATAAACTACCGTCCCAATGTAACCTTATATCACTTGATGGGACTATACTGTCAGACGGTAAGATGGACTCCTGCAGCTCGAGGGCAGATGCGTAGGTAAGCTGCAGCCTCCCGACTGGCAGTCCTCAAGACACCCGTCTACGGTAGAGAAACCTGGCCTGTGCATCTGAAACAGTCCTGGGGCTCGTCGTTCACGTCGCACTCTTCAGTCTATTTTCGTCCCAGTCGTTGTCACGCATCTACCAATTGGCCAAACGGCATGGGCCGATAGAGCATACAAGCACCGGGGTTCGACTTCTCTTCCTGACAACTTGCAAACATTATGCAACGTGGCGTAAGACAGGATGATGGCGCAACAGTTATAGCGGTGCCATCAAGACCGGCGTCACAAGGGCTGTCGAACGAGGTGATGGGGGTGGCCTCGGGAGTCACTTCATAGGTAGCTCCGCATATTCGGCGAGGGGGAGTAAGGTAATACTAAGATATGCCGGCTCCTGCAGGTCGAAGAAGCCCCCAAACCTACACTAGAAGGAGGGCTGGGCGTTCAGGGGTTTGAGGGAGACTATTACTCTTGCGGCGGGTATCGATGGCATGGTCTGCCTCCAGCATACTCGCCATGCATATGTCGGGAAGGTGAAGAATCGGCAAGCTGCCGTATCGTGGCTTTCAACTTGGCCACTCGCTTGCTAACAAGCAGATACTCTCGGAGGTTTCGCACATAGTGGCAATTCTTAGTATTGACGGTTGTAGGTTCATTTCCGATTGGGAGGCCGTGCCGTGGCCGAATAAACCCATGACCGTTTCTTCTCCCCTCCCTTCCCGTCCCCTTCGGTGAGTGACCATTTGGCGAAGGCTTCTCCATCTCTGTAGATCCGCTGTGACTATCCGGAATGTGGGAGAACCCTTGCTAACGACATGCGCGTGGAAAGGTGCATCTCTGATGCGGCAAGCCTTCAATAGCTGTGTGTAGTGCGGGATATCTTTTCACGCGCAAGGGATACTGAACATGGGGACAATTTACAACTTCCTAAATACTTCTCTCGTATATTAGTCTCGGGTTTGAGCATATGTCATGTTTGTTACTAGCAATTTATTGCTAGTGGTTTAATGTACATGAATCTCACCCCTTTTACTTTTTCTTCCTTTTTTTTTTTTCCCTTCTAGAACGTGACTATTTCTTCATCAACGTACGGGCTGCGGTAGGCGAATCTTGTTGTGGATCTCTCGGTAGGGTTGTCCGTCCGGCATCTTTCGCGAACGGTCCTAACCTAGAATGGCTGTGCGGAGAGTTCGAGATTCAGGAACTTGTTGGGGCTCGGCTAGCCCGGAGGATGCCGAAAGTCTGGCGAGTCTGGGCAGCCTTACGGTAATCTGGTAGTCCTCAAACGGGTGACAGGCTAGTTCAGGTGATCCAATGCACGAAGGAACAGCTAGTGTCCCTTAATAAGCCTTTTCGGACGCGACGCACAGGGGAATTCGGTTGCTGCCCGGTCGAGATTCGCTGCTAATGCTAGTTTCCGCCGATCGCACACTGAGATTGCCTACATGCAGTATCTCACAGCACCTAATAGGCATAGGAGGCATAGGTAGCGTAGTGGTATTTGACATTTTGAGAATCTTCCCTACGTTCGGGCCTTTAGTCTTAATAGATTTCCTACCGAATGTGGGCATTGAGCCGTTATGACTACTGCAGAAAGGGAGTTCTGCCATCGACCATCATGGCCACTATAATCCCCAGAGCATACACTAACTAGTATAACATACTGTACTGTAGATGGACTGTGGTAGGGCAACAACACCACTCGTACTGTAGTAAGTAACGCGGATAAAAATGCAACATAGAGCACGCCCAGACGGCTACCGAGCCAATCGCGGGGGAGAGAGAAGAGTTCTGGAAAGAAACAGAGTCGATCTCACTTGCGTACTGTCAGCCACTAATAGCACAATGCAGAGTCTATAGATTAGTGTACACTTCTATACTATTACCATGTATACTATAGCTACTCGTCGGGAAGCTTCCGGTACCATACATTATTTTCAAGGGCTGCAACGTGGCCCGCCTCTCACAGAGTATGGTAGCGAAATATCTAACCTGGGTACCGATACTGATACTTACCTACTGCAGCATGTCTATCCCTATCACCCTAAACACTTCCAGTTTACTTTAAGCTAGACTACACTACGCTGAAATGCCGCCCGCAAGATGCTCTCGTGCACCACCTAGACCCGCAAAACAATTTCAGTATCCTGTTTGAACTACGTGTAAGGGTTGTTTGACCGGCGATGTTGGCCATCTGGGGTAAATTAGTAATTGTGAGAGAATCTGCAGCGCTTCTATCCCGATATAGGATATTAGCCTGTCTCTAATAAGCCCAGCGAAACCAGAGGCGTGGTGCGGCGCAACGCTGAAACAACCGGCTAGGGAATCGTGCAAGGATGAGTCCACTTGGCCTTGAAGTGGCCTGCTACTAGACGTCTTATTATTATTAGTCTCTTGGCGACCGATGGGCACCGAGGTAGCTGTACCAATGGGCAATCACCAATTTGCACACGGCATACAGTTTTTAGCTTATAGAATACCTGGGTGCTGTAAGTAGCTAGACGGACAGAGACCACAGAGCTAGCTACCTGCGTAAGGGAGCTGGATACAGATATGTCTGCTGGGATGAGAGGTCCTCTCTCGTCTACAGTAGTCTGTCTTACTGGCCTGGAGAGCAACACATCATGCCATGTAACAGCATGAATGCTAATTATATACATGTGCGTTTTGGAGTCCGGTCGATCCAGGTATGAGGGGCCGAAACCAATTCACAGGACAGCTACCTACCGCATAGCAAGCCGTAGTCCAACAGCCCGGAGTCCTATGTATACTACGCTACCATCATGACTAGGGCTCCGGACGTCGGTAGATTGAACACACCTACCCTGACTCTACACTAAGGGAGAACAGCGCCGCCACCCGAAAAAGCGAGACCAACCTCCATCCCCCTGGAGATCCTGTAGTGTAAGTACGCATTGGGTTCAAAAGTACAATACTGTAGCGTAGTGTGCTAATCTATCTAAGGCATCCCCGGCTCACTGCCGATTGTCTAACGGTGACTTGTGGACATTAGCAACAATCCATGCACCGTCAATGCCGATATAGTTAGCTGAACATGTGATCTGGTTGCATGGCAGGTATTAGCCCATCGCAAGGTATGCTCCGACTTACTAGTACACCGCACGCATATTACCTAACCCAATTCTTCAGTTAGTGCCTGTCTTAAAACAATGCGATATTGATGCTGTGGTCCTGACTCGCGGCAGCTTTGGCCAATTTACAACTATTATCGAGTGTCTACGTTGGCCACACGATCGACATTTAACTGGAAGATACGAGTCGGACATCGGCTAGATTGACCCTTAGATGCTGACTCTTCGCGTCGGGTGGTTTGCAACACCACGTGAGACAGTTGCTACCAGTCGGCCTTACGGCAATTTGCAGCATGACCATTCGAGTAGCCTTGTCGAGAGCCTTGTCTCACAAGCACCGAAGCCATAATAACCCACCTGGGTTAGATAATATATCGTATTATCTATCCAAGGGAAGGTTATCATATCTCCCCGCACCCTATCCTGGTGACTGATTATTACGTCTACCAAACGCTGTTAAAGCCACATAATGACAAAGCATGCGTAATGTATTTAGAAACCAAGACAAAGAATCCAGCACCTATCTTGAGTAGTATTCGGCGAAGAGGCATATGTTTCCCTACCGGGGCGTTGCGTAACGATTGGGGACACCATCCATGCACACTCACTGACTTAGTAAGTATCATGACCCTGGTCAATAATACAATATCGCATTGCATACTCGATCCGGCGGTACCAGCACAGTTCTTATAGCTCCAATCCCCCGGGTCCATCACTCCTGTTGTACCCGCCCACTGTGCAGACGAGTCCTACAGCTGGAGATGACTTGATAAGCACTTGTCATTGTTTTACATGCTCTAATATAGCGAACCTACTGTAAGCACCAACAACCACAAAAAACCTGCTGCTATTGCGGCTAATTTACACTTTAAGGTATGTATAGCGGGCCATCTGACAGCCCTCGGAAATTTCGATCTGGTCTAGAAACTGCATGCATGTTTATTTACCGTCGTATACTATAAATATTTATCTCGAACTTGCAACTGCTTGCTATTACCAACCCCCTTCTCATTGTTCTTGGTATATAATACCGCGCACATAACATACCTATATCAACTGCCCAGTCTCGGTATCCTGCAATAGGGTTAGATAACCGCAACGGAATGTCCCCCCTGCACTGCCATGGCCAGGATCAATCCGCTGTGTGGATTGTGGGCCACGAGCTACTGTACGTGTAGACGATTGCGGCGCCTTGCAGGGTAATAAGATAGCCGCTTTCGAATCTTCTAATCTCAACTTACCCGTTTAGACCATCGTAGATCAGGAAATTCTGGGTTGCATCCTGCTGACAAGGCTGTTTTGGTTATTTGGCTTTGAAAGCTCGGGAGCTACAGTAACTGCGATATGCTTCTCATACAGCTTCGATTACTTTTCGGACGACAAATATATATTATTATACATCTCGGTACTATACATAGGTATTACTTTAGCTCCCGCCACCCTCCCCTAGCTATTAATGACAGGGAGCCAGCAGGTCCCGTGAGGGGTGGACTACACTAACCTAAGAAACATTGTTGCGACAGATTCTCTGGGGTTGTCACGGACTGCCGCCATCAGGGAACGCCACCAAGTTGGGCACATTCAGCTGTAACCGCAACAGATAAAAAGAATAAAAACTAAAGGAACAGTGGTTTTCAGCTTGTTTATCGCACCTTAGCAGGAGATAGATAAAAGGCACTCCTGTTAAGTAGCAGTAGATCAGTCGGAGAATTGTTGATCAAAACACTTGATACTATATTCAGGAGCCGTGATGTTGCACACGAGCAACGTTGGCCATCTATCCATAGCACTCTGGGTCCTGGTACGTTTCAAGCTTCCCATTCCGGCACAAACGTCTGCGAACCTGAAGCGGCCGTACAAGCAACCCCGGCACGTCACGTCGTTCTCCTTTGCCACAATAGAGGCTATGCCACTTGGGCTTGCGCCATGCGTCGGGGCCCTTCGTTCGTCCACTTACCATTCGGCTGCTAGTCGGTGACGAGAAGCCGTTGCGGCTACCGTTGGCAGGTTAGTGGGGAAGCCTCCGATCATGAACTTAGCGAGGCCGGGTTACCTATCACCAAGAGTCGTCGTATATACCGAGTACCGTAGAATGAATGAATGCCTCATGCCTTACGCACCCGGCAAGTGTGCAAACAAGACCCTATAGGGCCCTAGTCACAAGACGTTACGCTGGAGAATAACTCAATGCGCCAAACATGGCCCACGAATGCGCATCATTCTCCGAAAGGGGTTTCGCGCGCCAATGGCACAGCCGAGGAGAAAAAGCCTCTTCCCGCATGTTATTGCGCTAGTGTATGCGCAGACGCGACAGCTCCCCAATGCGGAGGTCACATTGTCAAGAACGTATCCCAAGGACTCTCGCTGTTACATACATACATACATACATGCCCAGCATCTGCTCAACCACACTTTCCACCAGCGGAGTCAATTGCACCATACTGTAACCGTGTCCGCAGTCTCAATTCTGGTTTCTGGGGCAGACACCCCTTGATGAAGCTTGCTTCATCGCGGACCCAGTTCTCTCCTCCAAGACGGGATGGGGAGTGGTGTTGCCGGACATTGCAGGCCGTATAGTAGATCAAGCGTCTGCAACAGACCTCATGTTTAATATAGCATAGCATCTCGACAAGTACCGTAGACGTGGGCTCGTGGCCGAGACCACGGCCGAAAAGTACGGAACTTCTCTCCTCCACGTAAGTATAGAGAGGTACTAGTCTGGGTCCAGCATAGTCCTTCATACCCCCTATCGTACACTACGCTGGATACAGTTCCCACGAACGGAGACAGATGATGAAGCCAGTGGGGACCCTAGCTGGCTGGCTGGCTGCTAGTGTAGTGACCGACCGCACCGGTTGCCCTCCCTGGTGAATGGTACGCCGCTTGCGCTCACAGCACAGGCCCAGCAAGCAGAAGCAACCACCACCACCCCCCCGATCCGCCATCACGGACGGCTTGCTTGCCTTGCTTGGGCCGTGTAGCCAGCAGCCACCATGGCCATGGGTTCAGGGATCAGTTCGAGGTCAGGGCCGGGCAGGCCCACCTTCGCTCGAAACACGTTGGTTAGCGGCTTGGTATCAAGGAACTTCAGTCCCAGCCCTGCTCACTGCTCAGTGCCCATGCTGTCTTCAGTGTCCAGTTGCAGGGATTGTCGACAAGCGTCAGAGTTGAAGGATTCACCCCTCCAGATTATTATATTTCCGATTTCTGCTCTGGTCTACGGTGCTCCGACAAGGGCAATGCTAACTTAGCTCGATGTTAGGTACCTCTCTCTCTCTATCGGCTCCATCTAACACCTGTTGTGGACCTGCTCGACTTCATAGGTCACGTCACCCACTCTTCTCCCTCAAATTATAGTCTTTTCCATGTTCGCTGCTTTCTCCCCATCACCGACTCGGTCACCTGCGGCTAGACACGACGCACCTACACGTGAATGGCCCATTTCTCATCACCCTGCGTGACTTCAAGACTCTGTCCGCTGCCGCCCTTCCTCTTTCGGTAAACGTCTCTTACTCACGATATACCCCGGAACATGCCTCTGGTCCTCGAAGGGTTGTCAACGTAGATACTAAATACTCGAAACTCATCAGCCTAACTAAATCTCGTGGTTATACGATTTTTATTAATATAGAAAAGCATTCGACATATCAAGAGCGTTTCGGGGACATCTTCACTTGGCTTTGTTGAAACGAACCTCGGCGCGGACGAGAAGAGACTAGGTACGGGCGGTATTGTAGTCGCACAGCGCTGAACATCGAGACTGCTTGGAACGAGCGCCGAGGAGTATTTGCCCGAAAATCGACTTGGCTTCTGTGGCATCTGGTGCGAGGTAGCCTCGACCCCTCGTGGCAGGTCTGCTCCCATTCATGCGTAGCCCAGCGTTGCTAGTTTGAATACAGGCCACCAAGCCTGCACGACCTTTTCTTCTCGACTGCTTTCACCAAAACACCAGTCTTAGTAGCCTGCATGCTTGCTCTAGCTCTCCCGGGACTCTCGGCCTTTCACTTCGCTGGGAAGTCATTGGAGGTAGAGCCACATCAGCCTCCCGAGGGTTGGGACGTCAAAAACTCGACGATGGCGGCTTCGTCTCACAACTTTTTGCCTCGCTCTCCGACACGATCGTACGATTCTTCTTCAGTTTCCTCTGCAACTTCACCTCGTCCTCAAATTCATTACCTCAATAGTCTAATGGGGCCAAACGTCAGGTCAAACCCTACGCACACGCCTCAACCGATAGGGATTCCGCCCCTCCCATCGGTTAATCCATCCTCGTTCCAGCCGTTCACGCCAGTGACAGCAACCTCGATGATGGGACGAGAGTCCCTGGCCTCGGGCGAATCAGTAGTGAGCACGCCAGGGCTCTCGAGCGCGCAGTTATCGGCGAATGTGCAGGCGCAGAAGCGAGCGTATCGACAACGCCGAAAAGATCCTAGGTATGTGTTGTACCCAATACGTGCTTTTTCCTCCATCGTAATCTCGCTCCGAGTTGCATCACCGCCTTCTGGCCTCTGGCTTGCGCATCTACTAACTACATGATGTGCCGGTTCAGCTGCGATGCTTGTCGGGAAAGGAAGGTCAAGTGTGATGCTACGGAGACGACCAGTTGTTCTGAGTGCTCCAGCCGCAATGTTAAGTGCCAGTTCACCAAGGAGACGAACCGCCGAATGTCATCAATCAAGCAAGTTCAGGATCTAGAGAAACAGATGGAGCGGGTACGGAGGGAGAACAGCAGTCTTAGACGCAGTTTGGCTGAGCGGACGGGTGTAGAGCACATGGATGTTGATGCCGAGGCCGCAGAGCACGCTGCGCTTCGTCTACCTGATCTGAATTCGGAACCACGGAAGAGGAAACGAACATCTGCGATACACGATTATGCGCGAGCGAGGGTACCTTTTCGCAATGTATCGAAGGGCCTCCTGAAGGCACCGGCGCCGTATCGCCCATGGCCGCCAGAGTCTGCGATCTTCGACCAGGCGCGACCGCCATTGCCAACCAAGCTGATTACGGACAAGCTCCTTCATTCGTACTACGGGGCCGTTCATGTCATGACGCCAATACTCCATTGGCCATCGTTCCAGCACGACGTGGACAGACTGTATCAAAGTAACGATCTGCGCCAGGTTCCCTCACCCTGGCTTGCGATGTTCTTCGCTGTTCTCGCAGTAGGGTGCTTGTTCAGCACCGACCCAGTCCGCGATCGAACGACGCAAGCGGGCGAATTCATGGACGCCTCACGGAGCCTTATGGATCCATGGGCTAACGACTATGTGTTGGACGACGTACGGGGTTTGTTTCTGTTAGCAGCGGCCCTCTACGAGATGAACTTGAAATCCGCCGCCTGGAAATGGCTGGGGAAGGCGATCCGGTGCGCCCAAGACTTGGAGCTTCACTTAGAAGTCGGGATGCGCTCGAGAGTGGAGGCAGATATGCGTCGCAGGGTGTGGTGGGCGGTTTATATATTCGACCGAACTTTGTCGTTGGAAATCGGGCGCCCCTTTATGATCGACGACGCCGATTGCGATGTGGCGTTGCCCGAGCCTTGCGACGACCACCTGCTGGAATCCGAGGACCGATACTGCCGCACAATGCGACGCCCCTTACTCAGTTCATGCATGCGATTATCAACGTTGTCCGGTCGTTTACTGCGTTGAGGAAAGCATTCTCTACTTCCATGATTGAGCGGCCTCGACTAGCAACCTTTGACAACCACTTTACTTCTTGCCAAAGCCTCTTTCCACCCGTTTTGGATCCGAATAATTCAGATACCATTGCTCCCCCATGTCGTTATGCCTCTCGCCCATCTTCTAAGCGCACGGCTCCACCTGCATCGACACAACCTAACACCATCATGTCCTACGGAAGCTAGAATCGAAGCCATTGAACAGTGCACATCAACGTCATTTGAGACGGCTCGCTTAATGGAGCGTTCTAGCGCAACTCTTGCGGATTCAGCGACTACTCTTCTCGTCACCCATGTTTTCCGTTCGACGCTGTTTCTGCTTTTAACCGGGTACAAGGAGCAGGCGATAACCTGCCTCAGAGTCCTCAAATCCGTCCACGAGAAAAGGGACATCGCAGTGGCATGCGGACGCTACCTGTCATTCTTTGTCCGCACCTTGCGGTCCAAGCAGCACGAAGCCGCGGACCGCCTGCCTCGCCCAGCGATCCCCGGGTACCCCCCTCAGCACGCCCCAATAGATGCCAGAGCTGTCCAGGACTCTTTGTTGAGAGACGAAGAACTCTTGCTTTATGTTAGCGCAGATATGCAAGCGAATGCCGAGACGGCGTGGATCTGGGTAGGGGCCGAGAGAGACCCCCCAGTACCACCTGCCGCCACAGCTAGAGGGATCGCGGCGCTCGAAAAGCGCACTGGTTTGACTATCGAGGAGCGGCAAGACTGGGGAGGCTGGGATAATCTGCTGGAGCTCGTTCGAGGTCTGGTGCCAGCAACGGCACCAAGCACGATTCCAAACTACGGCTTAGCGACAGCACCACTCGGGGTACCGACGCTACCACCGATTGTCATAGATCAAGGGGCAAGTATCCCTCGAAGTAGCGCCCAGGGTCCTGATAGTTCTAAGAATAGCCCGGCGCCCGGCGCTGGCTCGAGCAGCCGAAATACCGAGAGGATCAGCATTGCGAACATTATCTAGGGAGACGGGCTGCTGGAGTATACATATTAGACCAAACCAAACCAAACCAAACCAAACCAACCAACCAACCATTTTCTTCGTTAACGAAAACGCCTGACGATCGAACGCGAAACGTTGATTTCCCATCAAAAATTCGAGCCCGACGACATAGGACGGGTAACATGTTGAAAGGCAAACGGCGACGCATTGACACGACTTGTGATTACGATACCCCCCTTTCGTTGCATTGCGAGAGTACAAAAATCGGCTGAGCAATTTTTCTGATGGCATAGACCAATGACTCTTTTTTTATTATTATTTCCCTGCCCTAACAGGACTCTGTGGACTACATCCGCGCATTCTACCTACCTTTCGCACTCGATTGCACTCGACACGCATCTGTTTACTTTTCCCTTGGTCCCTCATACCTCGGATTTACATCCTAACATGTCAACGATACCATTTCCTTAACTCAAACAATTCTTTCTGCTTGTGTTTTTTGTGTGTCTGTGTTTTTAAGCAATCCACTATCACTCTTAGTGAAGCATGTCTTTTATCAACCTGTTCGTGTTTTGATTAATCGAGGCAACTGATGTATGTAATGTGGGGTTTCCACACCTTTATTGTGTAATGTAGCATATTCGGTCGGCTAGGCAAATGTCCTTTTTT